>VJMY01000106.1:0-153445 GCA_009869795.1 Neelides sp. FZ-2019
TATTCGTGAATTTATTATAAACATTTTGCTAATATGCGAGATTCCAAGGTACCATGAAAATAAAAAAGGTCAGGCGGAGAACTTTGTAAGCCACAGTATATATAAGAAGAACATAATATTATATAAAAACCAACATATGCAGTTGGATATGATCTCTCCAATACCACAAGAGAATTCTCATAAAAGTTCCAAGCATGTTCAGAGATTCAGACTCTTTTGTTGTTTTTGCCTCTATTGAACTTGTTTTAAGCCGAATAATAAATAAGTTATAATGATATATAAATAAAAAAAAACCTCCCTCATGAGAAACTGCACGCGAATTGTCGCGAATATAAATTATTGTAATTACATATCATCAAAAGAGTCTTTTCAAAAATCTAACTTTTATCTGTAAATTGTATGTGGAGAAGAATTGGTAAGATTTGAGAGATAATCTTATTTATCAAAGTATAAGCAATTGAATTTGAATCTCTTTAGATCTTCACATCCAATAATCATCCCTATTGAAAAAAGTGTAGAGGAAAGTTTGAGAAATGCCGAGAGTTGCAAATCAGAGGCGTTTGAGTCAATCATTGGGCTGAAATCCTTCTTTGAAAAATCCTTTCAAATCTCAACCAAAACTTTTCCAAATTACCCGAACAAACTTAAATGTGAAAATAAAAAAGAAATCCGAACTGTTTGGAAAGTCCGAACTTTCTTAAAACTACACACTTATATCTTTACTCCTTTCCTTCCAAATCCAAAGGAGTCTGAGTATGAAAATAAATGCATGCGTTTACGTATTTTCTTCTTTATACGCCGCATTTTCACTTTTAAAAAGAAGCCTTTTCTCTAAACTAAGCAGATCCAACACATCACTAAACTTTTTTAAACCAAAGTTATCTTCATTCTTCCCATCTTTTCTCATCTTTCTCGAATATAAACTCAATTTATATTTATAAGCAACTGATTTTATTTTGAAGAAAGAAAAATTGTCAAAATATTTCCTTTTATATTTCAAAGTCAATTTTAATAAAGAAAATAAGCTTAAATCTATATTGTTCCATTCTTTGAGTAAGTATAAGTACATTTGCTATATTGAACTATAGAATACATAAAAGGATGGTCCACATATGAAACGGCTCCAACTATAGGAATTTTAATGGTAAATGTATTTGGATCCACTTTATGAGAAGTGATGTTCGAATATGAGTATACACGGACACGCTAGGATGAAAAATAAGAAGAATGTGAACTCACTTGTAAATTTTTCCATCATGTCCATCGCTCCAGAAGATCATTCCAGTCCTGAACATGTAATCGAGGGCCGTGGCGCTCCTTGTGTTCTCCACAATCAGCGTCATCTTCAAATGGTCCAAACTCACTTTCCTGATGTCATGTCGAAGGGCGAAGAGGAGCGACGCATGCCCTTCGATGGCTTTACATTTCCTATGATCTTTCGGGTCCTTTAAGTAGCCCTCGAGACACTCGCACTTGAAATTCCCTTTCTCATTCGTACACGTCTGAGAACAACTTCCAGGGATCTCACATTCGTCGATATCTGTAATACAATTAATTTTTTTTTAAAAACCTTTAATTTGGATAATGTTCATTTAAAATTATTATGCAAATAATTATTTAAAATCTTTATTAAATCTTTATAAAGATAAATAAAAAATATAATAAAGATGTCAAATTTCTTTCTTCAAGATGCAAATTCTAATCAGTAATTTATTTGAGTACAAATTCGATTTATTAAAATTGACCTTTTTAAAAAGATTTATACCTTCACATGTAAAGTTTTTAGTTGGAATAAATCCCGATTTGCACTCGCAGTAGAAGCCAGCCGGTGTATCTACACACGTTTCCGCACATCCTCCATTTTTCTCCAGACACTCATTGAGTCCACAACGATCTTTAGGCTCATCTTGCCACTTCCCACAATCATTCTTCTGGTCGCACACTTTACTCATCGGTATACAGAGCCCGAACCCACAGTCAAACTCCGTTTTACTCTCACATTGTTTCCCGACCGGCTGCCTCGTCGGAGTTCCGGGTGTAAATGAAGCTATTTAAAAACACCTCATCAAAAAGACCATCGAGGGGGATCCAATAGATGTGAAGTAAATGAGTTTTCTCGTCTCTTACAGCAATTGAGTTCATCAGAGTCATCGGAGCATTCAGGAGCTCCGGAGCATCGCAAGTGAGCCGGGATGCATTCACCATTATTCCGACATGGGAACTGATCAGGGCGGCATGTGACATGTTGGCAAATTCCTCCTTTCTCATCACTCTCATCAGCACAGTCAGGATCCCCGTCGCAGACCCTAAAAAACCCAACCCAATTTAAGTGGTATTGTTCATGATCGTGAACACATATGGGCATCATACAGTTAAACAATGTGTGCATTGATCTCGGGAAAATCCCCCAAGAGATCCAACTCACCATGAGGAATGAATACATGAGGAATGGTCGTGGCACTCAAACTCTTGTTTACCACAACGGCTCAAACTCACGTTCTTCCGTTCCGACCCGCAATCCTAATAAAGAAAAAAAGTCTCCAATAAAACAAGCCCGCTTTCTCTGCTCTATAATATAAGTATAATATAACCCAGCACTATGGTAAACTAGTAGAGCATAGGGAATTTTCCTAAAAAAGCGTTATCTAAGCGTATAAGTAGTAAAGAGAAAACATTTAATGAAAGTCGTGATATACCAATTCATCGCTTCCGTCGTTGCAATCAAGTTCTCCGTCACACCTCCAAGTGGCGAGGATGCAGGTAGAGTCGTTCTTGCACATGAAGTCCTTCCCAGGAGTGCACGTACGCGGAGGGCAATTGATCTCATCGCTGTTGTCCAAACAGTCGTTGTTCCCGTCACAGTGCCAATGGTCAACGATACATTTCCCGTTCCGACAAGTAAACTCCGTTGAGGTGCACGTCGCATCTAATTAGTATTATCTCCCATATTAACTTCAATTCAAATCAATCATTTGAAATTGAATTTAGTGGAAAGTGTACGTGTGTTCTAGAGTGTGTTACGTGAATTTAGGTAGGGTATCCTATTTAGAATATAAAAGGCTTATAAAGGAAAGCTGGCGAGTATTAGGTGAGGTGATGAGGACGAGCAATTAAGCTAAAAGGGAAATTGCAAAGAGAAGCAGAAAGGTCACCCTAAGGAGGATTTAAGAAGGGGATTGTAAAGAATTATTTTGTTTGCACTCTGTCTTGCCTGAGCTATAAGCGTAGAGGTATATTTACGCTTCAAGTTACAAAAAAGTTGTACAAGGTGCTGGTTGGCTATATATCAACTTTTTTGCGTAGGTGGTTGTTTGTGTGTGAGTGTGTGGTCGTCTCTGGTGTGTGTAGAGAAGTAGAAATCTCACTAAGGGCTTTGCCATAAACCCCCTTAGCTTCTCTCCTTCAGAGGAGGATTGAGAAAGGAAATGGAAAGAAGGGAGAGAGTGACAGGAGAAGGGGAAAAAGGAATGAGGATCCTGATTTGATCAAATTCTCTAGCCAAAAGGAAGAGCCAAAAACCTCGCAAGGGGCTACAAAGAGATATAGAAAGGGCAAATCCAAGGTAAAAAGAGCCGTCAAGTTGACATTCCAAAATCAAAGAAAGAGAATCAAAGTCGAAGGCGGAAGCAAAAAGGCACATTAAGGAAATGAAATGGATCCTTAATGCACCACATGAGTCATGAGGAATAAAACACTCTAAAGAGCATAAACGTCAACAAACCATGCAAAAAGAATGAGAAAAGTATTAAAGAAGAAAGTTAAAAGGAGGAATGCAAAAAGGGGTTTTGAATTAAGATACCTATGAACTGTTTAAGGTTCTACACAAAAAAAGCCTATCCAAGATTTCTTTGATAAATTTTAGAGAATTTTGAAAGTATAACTGTATAATAAAGCATAATCTGTAATTTTAAAATAAAAACTCCTACACAAAGGGCAAAGAACTCTTGAAAATCTTTCATTTTCTCATGACCTAAAGAATTAAAGAAAATAGTTAGTTTGATAAAACTTCCACATTCCTCCGACTTGAAAAACCCTTAAAAGGAATGGAAATTAGAAGAATGAGTGAGGGAAATGGAAGGTTTAAATCTTAATCGCTTCTTTCCTTGTGTGAGCTCCTCTTGCCTCGACATACTTATGATTTTATATATCAAGCAGAGTCGTCGTCGTCAACTCACACAAATACAACATGTAGACTATATAATTTAGAATATGCCTAAATTCGTATTATATTTCTGGCTCGCTCATATAGAGCTTCAAATGCTTTGGTATAAATATTATGTGTGCATATAAAATGGGAGATTATAAGAATGGAAAACATGGAAAAAGCGAGTAATAAAGGGAAAGTAGAGGGATGTTTGAGTAAACTCTTATCAGATGAGGAGAAATGAAATGAAGAGATTAAGATTACAGAATGGAATGAATTTGGGAGGAAATGAGGGAAATCGTATTCGGAGAAGAGAACCAAGGATCAACTTCACATCACACAAGCATGTTCGTCTATATAATCCTTATATTAAACTCCTTCCTATTTACTCCACAAGAACTTGAAGACTACTTTTCATATAATAAATATACTCCTGTTTTATGTATGTTATCTCATATGGCGATAACATAAGAGGTGAAAAAGGAAATGGCCAAGTTTGAGAGAAAGGTGGAGGGAAACTCATTTGAAGAGAAAGCGATTAAGGAATGAGGATTAAGGAAAAAGAGATTGGAAGCGGAATTGTTGAGGTGATGGTTCCTTACTGCAAAACTTCTCGTCCTGCCCGTTGGCACAGTCGGGGGTTCCGTCGCAGACCCAAGTTAAAGGCAGACACTTCCGACTCGCACCATCCACACATGTGAACTGTTCTGGGGAACAGCTCAAGTGGCCTGATCAAACCCCAAGCGAATTTATGGATTAGTCATTCATCCTCAAACTCATCATTCTTAAATACTATTCATACACAGTTCATTTAAGCTCAATTCGTATTAATTTGGTCAAGACTTTAACCATATAATTTAACTATTATTAACCGTTTTATTCAATAGCTTATTTAATTATTTCATTTACTCTCCCACCATTTAGCACAGCAATCAAAAAGCGCAGTTATCGCAAGATTATTATTGTGTATTTCAATGTAGCAGATGACAGTTTGTTTGTTTTTAAGTGTAATTGAGAAAAAACAAGTGTATTTTATATCGTGTTCAAATTTATATGAGAATATTCGCGAATTCTACCCAAGATTGTTCATAATTTTGCATAATGATTACAATAAGAGTAAAATTAGTACATTCGATTAGACTTTTCTCTCAATTAATTAATTATTCATATCATTTCCTTCGTCGTTTCCTCAATTCATTGAACCACCATATCAATGATCCCAAAATTGTTTTTAATGCCCTCATTTCCATTTCCCTCGCCTATTGAATAATTTGAGATACAAAGACAGTTTCAAAAGTATCAAACTTCGCATATTCGAATCCTACGGTTCCCAAAAGGTTTAAATGCAAATTATGAAAGGAACTCACTTTCCCAAACTTTGTTATATCATCATAACATTTAGCAAATATACTCATAGCATATTTCGCACTCAAATAGTAATATGCACTTAGAAATGATGCAACTTCGAGCTTATATATCAGATGCCCCATTGTTAGTATATTTCGGTCACTTGTAGATATTAAGTATATTAAATGAAGAAAAGTTTTGAATATTAACCAAAACTAAGTTTTAAGTTCTCTTCCCCGCCGTTGAACTCGGGATTTCAATTCATAAACGTGACATTTATTTGATGAGTGGGGAGACGTTGATCGTCACCACAGTTGGAGTCGTGAAGCCACGAACTCGTTCCTGCCGACCAACAACCCTTTTTCCTCATCTCTCCCACACACATCACCCGTAGAAATTAAAGTGACCTAAATGTTCGTCTCTTTTTGGAGAAAGAGAAGAGCCAGGAAAAAGTTTTACCATTCGCCCCCGCTGGTTTTAATGCCCCCACCCATTCAGGCCCCTAGTAAAATTAAACATTAAACATCTCTTTTAACTTGGGTTTCTCTACAGGCCCAATTCCGAGAAAGGGAATAGTTTTCTTTTTTTCTCCCGCAGTGATTTGATAAATATTTTCTTCAAATTAAATAAAGTCCCTCTTTCATTCCCAAAGTTCTCTTCCTGTATTTTTAGGGAAGTACAACAAGCCAATTAAAATTCCCTCACTACCCCAATTCTCCTTTGGGAAAGAAGACCTTGTAGTGCGATATTTAAATTCATTTTGAGCCCTCACAGAACCTCCTCTAATCGATTCTTAACTCATAATTAATTCAACGTTTAAGCGTAAATTGAGCTGAAGTTGAAAAACATTTAAATATTTCACATAATCCTTAAATTATTAAAATTAAACCCAATAGAGAATAGGAATTAAATGATTTTAAGTTAAGAGCTCCTAATTTACGATCTTTACATTATTACTCGTCTCGTACGTTCATATTAAATAATATATTACATTCACTTACATCACGTCTCGTAAATTACGCTTTAAAAATTCGTACTATTAAATTTTACACAGAAGTATGTATATCTTACTATATAAATACTCTCGAGTTAATTGCGCGAATGCATATGGTTTGAACTGTTCGGTGATATAAGAATTTGTAATATGTGTGTAAGTAGTATTAAATTAGTAAGTAGTATTAAAATTATAAAATAATTCACTAGAAGCTTGATGAATAATAGAAATTACTTGCATTTGTTATCCCCATTTCACAAAACTACAATGCTGCTACATTATAAATGAGAGTAAATTTTATATCTGGAAATGTAACTCCGCGCCAGAAAGTCATTTCGTTAATAGTAGTAAGATGAAGTTTATTAAAAAGGAGCCTAATAACGCTACTGATATTAATCTTCCCAAGATATTAAGCTCCGCATAATTAAGGCGTCATAATTAATAATTCCAGCTTCTCGTAATTAATAAGGGAAGACGGCCAGGGTGTGTAGTGTGAGGAAGCACGCCTGAGCCTCTCCGTGGATTAAGAACCAGGGGAGTTTATTAGCCCAAAACTCCTCCGTTTTAGTAATAGTAAAAGGGAGAATTGAAAAAAGGATGAGTTAGTGAGCAGAAGGTCCTCGTTGAAACGACTAGCTTTCACTTTTATTGTCTCCCTCTGGCTCGTTAGAGAACTTTCTCTCTCGAAATGAGACTCTTTTCTCCACCGAAGGGAACCGGAGAGTGGGAACTCTCTGACTCTGATGTTACGTAATAGGCCGAGTCCACTATGATGCATAAAAGTAGTACTACTATGTACGAAGTAGGGAATCCCATACATGTTTATTGTAAACTATGAGGTTGGAAAAAGAACACATGTTCTTCGCGGCTGGCTATGTGTCCTAACTATGTATGTGAGTCTCTGTTGTGTTTCAACTTTTGTTCTTCTCTTACTCAGACAGTTTGCCTCGTCGGTCTCGTCAGGGCAATCGGGGCTCTCGTCACAAACCCATGCCTTTGGAATACACGTCAGCCCACATTGAAACTCCGTCTCGAGACAGGGCTTCACGCTACTCCCTTCTAAAAACATCTCGACTCATTAGGATGAAACAACGCTTGAACTCACACAAACACACACACCGCAAACTTCATACATTTCCCCAAAAGGGTCATACAAACAAACTGGCCATCCAATTTGAAAACTTTCGTCCTCAAACCGCTCTGTCATATTAAGTAGGATTTGTCCTCTTGCAGAAAAAAATACACATGTGTATATATAAGTGGTTTAACCCTATTTGCTTTTATATTTGTTGAACATTTAGTTTATCAAAATTTAAACAAATATCAAAAGAAGTGATATTTATAACTTAATAAGTTGGTAATAGTTAATAAGCCTTTATTAAATGAACTCCTAATTAGCAATTAGTCAAGATGACATTTCAATCCTAAAAGAACTGAGTTATAGAGTATCTCTTTAACCTGTGGGACTCTTTTTTATTAGTATAAAAAGTAATACATATAAAAAAAGTTTTCCTAATTAAAAATTCAACTCTTGTATTAAATCGCGAGTAGGACGGAGGAAAGAGGAGAAAATTCTAATTTGATACTCATGAAAGTAGGAGGTGATTTGGATCGTTCTCGAGTGCTCAGTCCTTTGAATTAAAAGTCCATAATTGGCCCTATCAAAAGTTAAAATGAATCCAATTATGTAAATGAGCCTTCCTATTCTCCTTGGCAAGTGGTGGGAATACATTCAATTCACCCACGTTATTGTCTCCGTCATCCTCTTATACCTTTTCTCTATATTATGTGCCTCCTACTTAAGTATCTCTCTATCTCCACGACTCGCAAAGATGAGCATATACAGAAATAGCTAGATCTTCCGTTATAAAAGATACCCCTTTGCTATTATTATTACGTGAGATGATGATATAAAATAGATTTGAACCCGCAGTTGGTATTATTCGATAGGGGAATGGGGTGGGAAAGGTGTGTGTAGTGGAAGGACGGTTCGATCCGATCCGCCTAATAAAATCGCCCATCAAAGAGAAAGAGGAGAAACTCCCGCAAAAAGTTCCTCACTTTCCCGAAATTGGCAAAGTTTCTGAGCTTTGGAATTATTATTCCCCTTCCACCGCCAAGGGAAATGAGATTTCTCGTCGCGACTTCTCTTTCGAAACCTCATACCTCAACCGGATCTTCCCCTCATGTAAATTATAACATATTTTATTATTAATCACTCTTCATTATAATACATCCGAACTCTCGGCCATGAGACTCCCTCGTCACGAATTAATTATACAATGCTACTTTTCTCACTATAAATATATCATAGAATATACATAAATATAATAACAATGTTCCAATGTTCCAATATATATTAAATACTATTTCATCAGTCTTTAAGAAATATTTCACAACAATCACATCTCATACAAAAGTATTATTAAATCCTTTTTTATTCCGCACTAGCAAATAAGAAAGGGAATAGATACTCACTGCATATCTTGGGGTCTTCATCACTTGCGTCAGAGCAGTCGCTCTCTCCGTCACACCGCCATCGAGACGGTATACAATGATGATGATTCTCGCATTGAAACTCATTCTCCGCACATCCAATCGCGGCTAAAAAATAAAACCAATTCATTAATTCCAATTTAAAAACCCCGACAAAGATGAGATTTATTATTTAAAGGACATTCCGTGCCAAATGATGTCTGATGTATTTGCAGTATTTCTATCGGTTGAACGTTAAAATATTCCGATGCAAAAGGATAAAATATATAAGTTCAAGGCTAAACAAGAAATTCACTGGTGAACATTGGTTGATAAAAATCTTAAAGTCTGGGTATGAAATGAAAGAGCGGAAAGTAAGAAAGAGCAAATGAGGTGTTGAATGGAGAAACTGTTATGTGTGTATTTCTCTCAATGTTTGTGCCAGGAATGAGATGGTGAAACAAATGAGTGGATGTGTTCCGCTTTTTCTCCCAGCGGGAGCTTCACTTCTATTTCTCTCTTTCATATTCTTTTAAGGAGTCTCCCTATGTGTTCCGTACTAATGACCCATCCTGCTCTCAAATCCGGATCTCCTCATTCAACGTGCTCTTGTCCTTCCAAAGGAGGGCGGAAACCGGGATTTGTGTACAAGAACCGCGTTAAATTCCTCATCATCAATCCTAAAAGTTATTTTTTAATGGTCTTTTCCTCTAAATTGGAATTTACTAAAACTGCCCTCAACTGCAACGTATATCCGAGAGAGAAGAGCATTTGGAATCAAGATAAAGACTAATGCTACCTTTTACCTAACCTCCACTTCCCTTAAGGTTAAAGAAAATCCCTTTTACACATCTAGTGCTCTCAACATTAAATTCGTTGATCTCTATATGTGAATCTACTCGTATTATTTCATTTAAACATCCGAGTATATGCTCAATATTATAGATCATAGCTTAAAACATCGGAGTATCTCTGAATAGGTCTAGTTAGTGTTTATAACTGAGTTAGTTACAAAAGTAAAGTAAAGTATGTCTAAGATGCTACTAAATAGTTTACTAAAAGACGGATGGATATATGACCTAGCAGCTCTCCTAGACGTTTTTTTGTACGAAGCTAACTAAATTATTCTCTCGTTCAATGGCCATTTCCTTCCAAAGGGCGTCGATTGGAATTGAAGTAAACTGGATTCCGGGTCGGGGAATTTCGCACGGAGTCCATAGGGGAAAGATATATTCATCAATGAAGAGTCCTCATGGAAGTTGTAAGTCAAGGGATTAGACGAAAAACCCGCATCTTCACATTCTCTTCCTTCGAGCATCATCTGCGACGAAGGTCTTTTTATAAAAAAAAACCTCCCAGGTTTCCCGTATCCAATCCATTATTATACTCATCATGAAGAGTTATTCGATTCTTTTCTAGCCTTAATACTTTCTTCGTCGTATCTATTACGAATTTGGTCTAATGATTACTCAGCTCCTTATCTTAGATATCCTCTTTTCCTCATCATTTTCCGCGTCATTTCTTAAAGCCAAAAAGCCGATAATGAAGGTCTAATCCTTCGCAATAAAACGTGTTAAAGTCGCCAAGATCATAAACATACAAAGTGCATCAATGGTCTCGGAGATAAAAACAGAGCTTAACATTTCCATAATATCTGTTTATACTGATTTAGTATTTCCAAGATTTCCAAGTTCAATGAATAAAAATGAGAATCCTCCATATGAATGAAATAAGATAACTGAAGGGGAACCATTTATATGATTATTTATATGTGAATAGCATAATATACATAATGTCACAAAATGGCAATCTCCAAAAGACTTCTCTTTGCCCTTGCTATTTTTATATGTATTTCTCAGAAGTTTATAAATATAGAAAGGAAGAAATCTTTGAATTCCTCAATAATTTTTCCGTCCACGTGGAAGATATTACGCATTTTGAATAATAATAATAATAATAAATAAGTCTGTTGACATTTCTTGTAATACCTAGTACACACAAACACAATCTGCGTTTAGTTCGAAGTTCGAGGAGAATCGAGGAACCAATTCGCCAATCTAATAATTCTCATTTTACCAAATAAAGTGAGGAAATTGGATATGATCTTGTATTCATCGTTGCTGGAAAAACCTTTGCTTTACTTCTAGTGTGAATATGAATCTATAAAAGTATACCAATTCATTGAGACAGATATTATATGCTCTTATGCATAATACCTTAGGTATGAGATTCCATGCTCTCATGTATGTAAGAGCATGAGAAGACGAACGTATCATTTTGAGACTGGGGTTTAAAAGGAGAGATTCTACGAGTGTAAAATTGAGAGGAATGGCCCTTCAACTTCATTCGGTTTTCCCCTCGAATCCTTCTTACAATTTACGTGGAGCTCGAGGAGACTCATCCTTCCGTAGAATATCAATGAATTGAGGTTATAAATCCTCATTCCTTTCCTCTCGAGATTCACTCGATGATAATTATGATGAAACACACGAAGCTCGGACATCGAGCGGCCGAATCTCAGAATCGCAATTTGTTCATTCATTCAAATCCGCAATTGCGCTTTCCTATTTGTACTTCGTATCAAAAAGGCTTTTTTGACTCCTGATTAGTCCTCATTAGAAAAAGTCAAATTGGGCCGTTTGATCTGTGAGAGCACTAAAGGATGAATGAGCAAGATAATTCCTTATACAATGATATTAAAACCCATCGAGCTATATTTATATGGTTTATATGAGGACACTCGGCCTTCTCCGGCGCCAGGAGGAAGATAAAAAAAGGAGAATAAAAAAGAGACTCTTTTCGCCCTACTTTCCATTTCCAATTCCTCATTTTTCCGTGAGGGACAAAATGTTGATTCTCTCTCATTTCCGACCCTTTGAACTCGGATGGATTGGTAGAGAAACTGCGTCTCGGCTCGCCTCACCACACAACACATCTCCTCCAACTCATTGTTACGAATAAGACGATGAACGAGGCTGTGAGAATCTCATTCAAACCTCGTCAATCATGAATCAATCCACGATCCCAGATTAATCCCTTTCATCATCATTCCTTCCTCAATCACCAGTCCTTGTGTATAGCTTTTTTATCCTCTCATTCACAACAGTCACAACAAACATTGCATAATTTCTCCACCCAAATATTGCGACCAAATATATATGAGCTGAAGGGGTTATATAAAGACGCAAAGGACAGTTTAAACTCATGTCAATAAAAACATTTTGCTCGATACACACTTAAAGATTCCTATTTGAATTTTAATTAATTATACCTTAATTATTAATTTTCACATTTCAATATACTTCCTATGTTATACATTGAACCAAATAGAAAATGATGTAACGAAACAAATGATATATTTCTAAATTCAATTTCTCGAAAGCAAAAATAATCTAGTATAATTTCCCCACTTGTCACAATTATAGAAAACTAAATATCAATGTGAATTAATATTTTATTTATTTTTAGAATATTCAACATGATTAAATAGATAAAAACTAGAAATTAATATAAAAATACAATGCTTGTCTAAATCCTTATTAAAGACGCTAGGGTGGAATTAAGCATTAAATCCCATTAAAAATAGGCTAATGTGAAAGAGCACTTGGAAAGATCTTTTAGAGATTATAGTATATCGAGAGATTGTTATGTAGAATTATCAATGTATACCTAAAATAGTTTGGTATATTTTTATGCAGAGTAAACTGTATACGCACAAAATGTAATATTAAAAGTCAAGTGGCATTTTTGAACAGTTTGTAAGAAACGTTTCACTTTCTGAAAATAAATTGAATATAATAAAGAATTAGATCCTTTTATTTAATCTTCACTCCTCCTTTTATGGAAGTCGAAAGCGGTCTTTTTCCTCCAAAGGAATAAAATACAGCTGGTGGCTGGTGGGGATCTCTGGCTCTTTATTCTCTAAATCTCTCCTAGCTCCCTCGGCCGATATTCACAATTCCTCCACAAGAGATATTCCTTTAAACCCAGATGTGTGTAACTCTTCTTCTCCTACTTTATTGCTCCTATTGAAATGGATTCGCTCCATTCCTCTTCCGACCGCACAGACACGGACCCCCGTAAACCTCTCCGTGATGACCATCCTTCTTTAAATTTTAATAGATTGTAGATAGGAAAGGAGACCATTTTACATTTAATGCTAAATCGGTTCGCCCATTCGAGATAAGAGGTTTTTTAAAAGACTTATTATTATTTCCGCCAACTCTCACATCCCGGAAGAATAAATTCCTTCGAACCTCTTTTGCATAATAATATTAATAATACTTTCATATTAGGCCACGGGTCATCTTGAACCACATTTCAAATAAAAATAGAAAAGGTTGCTATAGCCAGCTAAAAAATATTCAATGGCATTCAATTCAAGTGCCTTCATCTTTATACGGTTGAAAATATCCAGAAAATACATACAATTCGAGCAGAGGAATAAAAGGGACCGAAAATTAGAAGAAACTAAATGAAAAAAATTAGAAAAATAAGAATGGATATTGTTAAGGATAGATTTGACCGATGGGCTCGAAAGTTTTTTGTCGTTCCTCAGAGGCCCGAGGAACGCTGAAAGATTTCATAAAGAATTGAAAGGTCGATTGGTTGGAGAGAGACGTAAAATATCTTCTGTACGACTGTGAGAGAGATATGGGGAAATTAAAATTTATAAAGTCTACGAGGGAGACATTTCATATTTGGAAATGAGTTTTCTCTGTGAGTTACGAGGGTCGAGGGAGGAGAAAGCAGAAAACCCTCGCGTTCAAACTCTCCAACTCTCGAACTATCTTCAATCTATAACTTCTAATAATCCCATTCTCCTCCTCTTTATTAACAGACTTTCACCCAATTCATTTTAATTTTAACGGTTCTATCTTTGGCCGAACGCCATTATGCTTCACGGAATCCCGGATTCATATTCCTACGAATAACCCTTCTTGCTTATTACAATAACCAACTACATAGTAGTAAACACCCAATACACACTCATGTGCTGTATTATAGCATTTAATATTAATATCCATACTAATGGGTCTAATACATTAACCCCATTATTCAAAATAATGTGCGAATATTACATTGTTCCATAATTTTAATTGAAAACTATCCCTATATTGTTTATATACTGAAACAAATAATATAAAATCATGCACGCGCCCAAGTGTCGTTATAATAATATATTTTATGCATGTAAATATATTTATAAATACATAAGATTTATAGTATATTTTATTAAATTTTTTGATTTATTCTCTTACATAAAGTTATGTAATGCATCTTTCACGCGATCGATCCCATGAAATACAATCGAATTAGGATTTTTAATATCGCTTTCGCTGAATTTGCAAAAATTTGCATTGAGTTCGAAGATGAAAGGAATTGGGGAATGGAAAATGCGTACTTTCACTCCTCATTCAATAGTGATAGGAAGGGAAAAGATGAACTGTCCTTTTTTCGGCAGCCTGCCAACATGATGAAACTTTGGAATTAAAAACTTATTAAACTCCATCTTAGGAACCCTAGAACTACCCTTGTATAATAGAAGAAGAGATTAGAATAGAGAGAGGATAGAAAAGTTTGAAAAGATGGATCCTCAATCATTCCCATTTCCCTATCACACGTCAACGTCTTCCCTAATTAAACTCCCGGGATCTTCCTCATATCACACGAGAGTCTTCAACTTCCTCTCATCACACAATCTTCCTCAATCTCCTTTAAAACTCTCGCAAATCCTCAGACTCGCACATGATGAAACGTATGTCTATCCACTACAAAGTAGTATCGTGTTGGAACAACATGAAATGGATTTTAATTTAAATTGCTCTCCCTCTCCTCCCTTCTTTCCATCTGCTCGTATTTAAATAGTAAATCTTTATTCCCACCTCGAGTCAATAATACTTTTAAATTAAATTCCACTACCTTTCTCTCCTCTCCTCATTTCCAAATCAGGCTCATCCTTCAGGAAATAATTAACTTTTGTTTTCAGCAAGCTTAAAATAAATATTTATTAATCTGTAATCCCTTGAATTAATATATTGAAAATGTCTATAAATATCTGAAGATCCATCATAAAATATAATTAAAACTTTAAAATGTAACAAGGCAAGCTTGTTTAAAATGTAACGTAACATGAATGGACGAATATGATACTGGGTATTATGCCATAAGTGCTTGGATAGAGGGTAGATCATAGGCTATGTGAGAGAAATCACCTTTAGTGGATGAATCTGCTTCTGTTGTAGTGGATCTGCTCATAATAGCAAGTAAAGGTGAATCTCCCGATGCCAACTGGGGAGAAATGAGGTGTAGGGAAAGGGCGAACAGAAGGCATTTCTCCCAACTCATCATCCTTCTCCAAATTAAATTAATTACGTTCCACAATTAATCCTTTCACTCGAGTAGGAAATTGATTAGGGGATGAAGCGTAATATGAAGCAATTCCGACACAATCCAGAACAGGAGTCAATTTCGACGTTTATATTTCCTAATAATCTTTTGTATTATAATCTAACACTCTCTCGTCTCGCATTTACAATCATCACACTAAACAATAATGTGAATGCTTAACAAAACCTGGGCTGTTATGTCTCAAAACAAGAAGACATTTATTAATGTATCAAATAATAACAAAGTTCCTAATAAACGAAACTCAACGTGGGTTTACATTCGCAAAAGTTTCGCCAGTTGACCCAATCAAAGTATAACTTTTATGATCGAGAAAGAACAATCTATAAATTAAATGTTCGTATTGTCTGTTTAATCCAGATATTTTGAGAATTAAAGGGGAAACTTGGCGGTGTTTGGTAGAGACTCGGCTGGAAGAGCAATGTTAGTGATTCGGAGGGTGTTCGAGTGGTAACTGAAGACGAGATGGGAAGGGTTTCCCTCCGACTGCCGCGGTGGATGCTGGACTTCAGCGCAACTCATCTCATCTCTCTTGGATGAGGAGCTGGAGAGTATAGGTCTACATGGAGACTCCCTCCCTTCATTTAAGACTTCTTCGCCGCCGACTCCCTCTGAATGCAAAGTGGACTTGGGAAGTTCGCCGTATGTCCTCGATCTCAAGTGTGTGGGACACACAAGAAGTCCAAGGAAGACGAGACAAGAAAGTGAAGGAATGGGGCGATCAGGAATTCTCCTGTCGTCTCCTCCCGATTCTTCTTTATCACTCCACCCTTTCTCCAATAAATAAAGAGGCTCTTTATATACGACCTCGGCTTTAAATATATTCTATATATGCCCATACATAAATATATTTATTATTCTAATCTCTTCATAGATTATTTACATGTGTACCATCTGAATTAGATTTTTTTCCACTCTGTCCTTCCTCACTACCAACAAATGAATTAAAAATGAATCAATTGCCAAGCTCGTCATATGATGGAAAATGCATTTAATTAAATGGAGAATTAAATACGTAATAAAAATCCAGGAGTCAAGATCTGTGTCAAAAAATTCCAAAGACTTGAAAATGTATGTCACGCACTACAAATATATAATTAAAAGTGTCACAAATATTTACATGTTGACTCTAATTTTATGTACACCCAACATCCCATAGTCATATTTAGATAGTGAAAAGATCATTGAAAAGTTTATTTAAACAAGGGCACAATAGACCTGCTTGCTCGCCTAAATACACACAACATACATAATATGAGACATAAATAGTAGAAATGAGTTTTGGGATTAGCAAGGCTTTAGATTGCGCTCCGTTTACCCTCCTCTACACCTATGTTCCATCTCTGCCATTTTGCGAAAATGTGAAAATTGAGAGTTTTCCGAACGACTCCCTATCCGATCATTGTAAAGCGAATCCTTTACATTTCCTCCTCCTTTCTAAATTTAACTAAAGTTCCGAGTCGGAATGAAATCATTTTCTTCTCAACCCACCGCTCTGCTCTCAAATTGCTTTCACTCCAACCCTAAAAATAATCTTGGGGAGTTTCTCCTAATGCTCGGCCTATGAATAATATTTGGCAAATATAAGCATCCTCTATATGAACCCCGAATTCATTATAAATAGTTTAAAGGATATTTCATAGTGCTCCGTGTAGTATTTCCTTGTGTAGCTGAAGGAGATTAGTGTGGAGCAGTTTGCGTATTTCATAAAAGTCGACAACGACGTGGCAATATGCTGCTAAAGAATAATTGAGAAGAAAGTAGGAGAAATCGAGTCTTGAGCTGAACCACTATTTACACTCAACTCTCATAATCCCAGGTTTTCATTTGAAGAACAAATAAGGATAAAGCCCCAGTATTATAAATCTCTCCTTTGATCGCTCACCCGTCCAACCAATTACTCTCTATTGAATAAGGATGAAAAGACACTAGCACCAAACGCACAATACGGGCACTGAAGGCTCAACTCAAAAATCTCAATTGATCTCGCAAATTCCACTTTACCCACTCGAGCTCTTCATATGAGATAAACGGACTATTCGATTTAATAAGATCTAACGATATACTATGTAGGAGAATGGTACATACTAATATTCACTAGTGATAAATATTTATGTAAAGTATCTATATCAAGAGTATTAGAAATCAGTAAGATTCCTATAATACTAGTAAACGTATTAATAAAAGGCTTAGAATTTATACTCTTATAAGTTGTAAGAGCCATAATTTACATGAAAAGGGGAAATAAATTATCCAAATAAGTTGTGAAGTTTAAAAAAGAAAAGGCCCCTTGTGGGGAAGCGGAGGATAATGGAGGAGTTTCTTCTTAAGGAAGTTTAAATTTCAATAATAAACTCTTCATACAATATAATGAGCCCTCACATATGATGAATCCTCTTGGATCTCCTTTGACTCGGATTCTCCACAAAGAGTTCCCTCGCCTCCATGGTCCAAAACTTATTCACCTCCTAACAACTAACTCCAGAAGAAGAAGAGTAAATAAATACGTTCTCAATTCCTTTCATAGTTTACAAACAAGCCAAATAACCCAAGAAGGACGTTGGGGGAGTCAGAACTCAAGAGCCATTTAGGAAATATTATGAATATCGAAGTCATACCCGAGTCTAACCAAAGTAAGAAACAAAAGCCCTTCCTCGCCCAGCTATATAATAGTTCTCTTCAATAATGAGATGAGCTTTGAGAGCAGAAGTTCAAGCTCCTCTTGACTTTCTCTCACTCCTTCCCTCATAATTCGTAAACGTAATTGGGAGAGTAGCTCCAGCCGCTGCTCTCTTAATGCTCTCCATGCTATCACCTCGACCTCGAGGAACGGAATCCTCCCAAATCACCACCATACCCATATACACGTCGACACAAAGGGAAGAAAAGCTCTAATCCTTCTAGCTTATACCCAATAAGTATATCAAATATACCGCATAGCTCCTTATCCCGCATAAGGTATCTAATATGTTTAACGAACTGTGATCCCTCATTAATTCCTCAAATGAGCTCAAGACCACAAGGCGAATAAGGAGACAGGAAAATCCCAGGAGCAAAACATTAGAGTGGGAATAAAAGGGTAAAGAAAGTTCTTTGGAGAGAAAACAAAATGAAGAGCCTCCTCGGATTCTCACAATTTTTCCTTGAGTGATCCTTAGTGGTCTTATGAACAAAGGGCTCTTGGCCCCAGGAACATCCTCTTTGAATATTTTATCCTCGACGAATCTCTCTGGCTGAATATTATGGAAGGAAAAAGAATATCAAATTTCATTTTACCTACTTTATATCCCAACTAAATCAAGATGAAAGGAAGGAATGTTCTCGTACGAAATAAATGAACAATGAACAAACCGCATTTTCTTCTTAACTTTTACATTTATATTTAATAAACTCAACCCATCTCACATACGCAAAATAATATTTATTTCATATCCTTTTGAAGGCGAAACAAGGTTTAATTAATATTTAATTAACATTCCAAGATTAATTAAATGGCTTTTTTGATAATTTTAACTTTCATTTAATTACTAATTTAGCATAAATTAAATAGTTATTGAGGTCAGAAGGGAAAAAAGCAAAAGAGCTTAAAATTCTAAGATACTTCTCTTTGATAAAGAAAAGGAGTTGACGGAGAGAATTCATTTAGAAATATTTAGAAATTTCTTTCATTATTTCCACGATTCGCTTCAAAAAGTGCGTGTTGAAGATGAGTCGAGTGAGAATTGAGGATTCTCATCATGAGGTTTTCATTCCCGCTTTCCCCTTTCATTTCCTGAGGATCCACGAAAGAGGAGAATTTATTAAATTATAAATCGATCCTCTTCAACAGATGAAAGAGGTGGCAGGGGGCTCATATGCTCTTACATCTAATTGAAAAGATGAGAATGAACTTTTAATGAGCTTTCAATTCAATTCAAAATACCTATATATATACATTATTCCTTCAAACTATTTTCTATCTAAGCTTTACATAAAATCCACCTACTAAATATTTAATTTCCAGGTTTATAAAGCAAACGTTCTCTCAAAATTTATGAAATTCAAACTCCGCATTTTGCAAATTCTTCGTTTATCTCAATATGGAAAATAATTCAATTATATCCATATTTCCTTAAAATAATGGAATGAGAAAAGTTTAGTGAATAAAAAAGTTTCTGAAAGAATACATATTTATCATATAAACAAAATTTAGCGAAAAAAGTCGCGTGTGTATAAAATATATTTATGAGTATTTCTACGTACGCGAAGAAAGTTGAAATTGAGGAAGCCAAGAGAGTGTGTTGAAGGTAATAATTTATAAGAGATAATAATATGTGTATGAGATCCGCCGTTGTTGGCTGGCGGGTGAGGAGATTCATGGGACCGTGTGCTTAAATTCCATCGTGTGGCAGGAACTTGGCAAGAGACTCTGCGATGGAAGAAGATGCCCTCAAGCCTCGTCGGAGTCGACCAACGAGAGCGAACATTCAACCCGATCCTTCCTCTATACCCCTAGTCGGAGTCAACGGAGAGTTCCCAGAGAGAATCTCGAATTAGAAGCAAACAGAGTTGGAATTCGACCGCCGCCACTTCAGCTGCCCTTCGACATCCCCCGTCCGTTCTATGAAAGCTCCAAGGCTCTTTATTGAGTCTTCACCTCACCCGTCCTCATCCTCACGTCTCACTACCTCTCGTTCTAATATATATGACCAAAAAGTAAATCGTGAGTAATAAAATAATAAATCTTCTCCCATCGTCCCTTCCTCCACTTAATAATATACCCACGTTAAGTTATCTCTCTATATTTGAACTTGTCTAAACACTCTTCCTTATATAACACTAAAACTCCATTAAAACCAAACGTTATTATCATACATTTAACCAGGCTTAAAAGGAATATATCGGATATTTCTTTGCGTTTCCTCATTCATTTCAGTTCGGATAAATCGGTTGAACATGAGGAAATGATATATATTCAAGGGACAAACGCACAATTTCCCTACTCAATAATATCCCATATATGCAGAAGGGAGAAAAGTGGAAATAACCGCATCAAAATGGAAATACTTGCATGAATACGATCGCCATGATTTATTCACGTTCAAATTTCTCTGCGTTCAATTTAACTCCCATTTTCCATATCGGGCTCGTCCCTCTCGACAGAAGTGAATTTGATGAGAAAGTGTGGAAAGAGTGATTATATACTAGCGTATTTCAGCTATCTCCTCCGACCAAATTTATGACTAGACTCGTAATTTAACTCAAGAAAATTATGAACTAACGACCTTTCCCATTAATTCAGAGAATGTGACATTTTTTTAATCTAATATCTACTACTGCTCCAATGATTAAATTTCAATTGCCCTCATTATTTAATCCATGAGCTTGAATAATTATTTAAATGCTGTGAATCTCATTTGTGAGACTCAGTCAGTCATAATGTTAGAATAAACCCATAGGTAAAGCAAGAGGAGAATTATTAGGCACATACATTTCAGAAATTAATGAGTCAAACAACCATAAAATTTTAGATTAAACTTTAAAGTCTAATTATATCCGCAGGGATAATCATTTCGAAAGTCTCGAGAAAGCGGAAATTAAATATAAAAGAAATTCCACGCTTCACTTTAATAAAACTAATAAAACACTTCTACTATGTATATGATAAATTTAATTTATCCTTATCATTATCTGTTCCTTATTTTAAAATATGAACTATATCCCCATTTCACAACTTTTATAAATGTGCGGCAATTTCCTTAATGACTTTGAAAATAAAAAACGTTCCAAGAATAATTAATTAAAGCTTTAATGCATTTATTTTAATTACACCCCTAAGCCAAATTTAAGGAATCAAGGAAGCATATGAAATGATTAAAAGTTTCGCGAATTGAGCCGAACTCGGCAAAACTTAACGTAAATAGATTAAAATTATGAAAAAAATTATAATATAAATTTAAGTGAAAACAATAACTTTATTACCCAAAGGAGAAATCTGTATAAATTTAATTGACTTGACCAATTTTAATACCCATACAGTGAACTAAACATTATAATTATGAATTAATATGATTCGGAGATTTTGGTCCTTTGAGTCCTTGGATGGAATTCTACAAATTACAAATAGTAAATGCAAACCAGTATAAAGTAATGACTCCAACTAGTAAATGAATCAAGTTGTTTTGGAACATAAATTGCATAGGCCATTGAATTAATTCATCAGATGTAAAGGATGGATGATGCAGCGAAGTAATTAATCATTCTGTCTCTTAATAATCGATTCGTCGTCAAGTGGATGTTGAGATTAAAACATGAGCGGAGCTTATTGACTCATCGCTCAATGGGCCCAAGGCTCCTTAAGGGCCAAGTGACGATAGAGAGAAATGTGTGTTTGGTAATATCGGGAATGCCGAGAAGCCAGCGTGAACCGGACGGTCCTCTCACATTCAAGTGGTCGATGGATTAGCATAAAAGGGGAGGTAGGAGCGGATCTCTCACCCGCTGTCAAGACCACGAGGAGAGAGAAGAATAGAGCGATTTGAAGGAGCCAAGACCCGCCAAGTTTAGAGCCCATTACCCGAAATCAATGTTGGCTCTTTATGGCTAATCGATAGGAGACGGGGACGAGAGAAGAGAAAACTGTCTTTCCCTCCCTTCACACGCCCAAATACACACGAGGAAGAATACGGAACAGACCCAATGATGAGCCATCCACTTCTTCTAATGGGGATTCCACTCAAGGACCTCCATCTCCTTTGACCACACACATACTCAAAAATCACTGCCCAAGAATCACTTAAACTCCCCTCCACATGGACACGCCAGCTTCCTTAACAACCTTGCCTCTAAGGTGATCCCAAGAAATGGAATATATTCCCATCAAGATACAACCGATTTTTTTAAGCACTCTGAAAGCAATCGTTCTTTTCTTTTAACAACATTCGACACTTTACCTTTCTCCACTTCCATCCCCACCACCTTCCATTAATTTACAAAATACAAGTTTCAAGAAAATCTTTTCTTGCTTAGGAATATAAAATTATCAGATTCCCTTTCTTATCTGAAACAAAATGTGGCTCTATGAGGAAAATACAGAATTAAGATCGAGGAAAACAAAAGAGCCATAAAGTAATTTGACATAATATTATAGAGCGAGTAATCGAAGGTTTTGTTGGAAAAAAGAGGAAAGATGTTGGAGGATTTAGAGGGCTATAATTTATAGGGGAAGTGTTTCTCTCCCCTCATCAATCAGGGTGAGCTGAAGATGTATCAATATTTCATCTCTGGGATGTGGACCCCTTCAAAATCAATACTAGAAGATTGTCGTCAACTCGGAAATAAATTGGAGAAGAAAACAAGGACTTTTCCAGCAGAAGAGAAATCGATCGTGTCGGGTGAGAGAAGGATGAGAGTGGAGGAACTCTCGTAAGGATCTCTGTCCCTCTCTTGTAGTATAAACATAGTGCATAACACACACACACGCCCGCAACCACGACGACTTCTCCACAGAGACACATTACACAAACACACACACACTCTCACACTATTCATCTCTCCTTCTGTCGGTGAGTCCAACTCAAGATTATACATAAATGTATTATGCTATAGGTTACTGAATGCCACTTTAAAGAATACCATGTACTTTACCATACATTTATTATAGGATTTTTAGAACAAGCTATAAGAAGTGTAAGTTTAATAATATTTTCAAGTAGAAATAGCATACTGGATACACCTAAATTATGTAGGTATAATAAAAAATAGGGAGCAAATGCGATGCATTCAAGAAATATACTAAGGTATAGACAACATGTGTACAACCTTAAAGTATAAATTTTATATGCCAGTGCATCGTGAATATGGGCACGGAAGTTTAATAGGAGAAGTTCTACCATTTCTCGTTCACTCGAGCTGGGGCCATAATTTGGTATTCGAGAGAAGAGCAGGGCTGATGATATCCCTTGTATTTATGTAAATAAGCCTAGACAAGGGGTTGGAAAGCTGAGGGAAAAGTAATAATATCGCGTGGATTGTGAAGGATTTATTTCACCGTCTCCTTCCCAACTCTCAACTGTCTCACCTGAAAAAACTGTTTAGTGCTGAGGATGTGGTGGAAATTCGCCCTTAACATCCATCTCCAATATGCCATGAACAACCTTCAGGATTCTCACACAGTCTCCTTTTATCTCTGCCCCGGTCTCGGTTACGGAGTGAAAGGTGTAAATAAATGTAAAGAGAAAAAAACCACATTCATTCCCGGCATTTGGTTTCTTAAAGCGATTCTCCTTTTTCCCATCTCCGCACTTTCGCAAAATGGAAGAGAAATGGATAAATATTATGGAAATCCACCAGGATTCGTGAACCTTTAACGAAAATTCCAATCTTAAGAGGGAAAAAACGGCTTACGTTTCCTCATATCCAATGACCTCAATTCCCATCTCTCCTCTCACTCATATGATCAACTCCACACAATTCAAATAAAAGCGACTCACCAATTTTCAAAGAGAAATTTCATTTTCTCAAACTATATGGATATTTTCTCTCTTCTCATCTCAACCATTTACTTTCTCTTTATTGTAAAACGAGGAATTCCTTTTTATTCCCTCGAGGTTCATTTTGGCAGCCTTGCGAGCATTAAACATATCCATGTCTTTAAGCATTCGTATTTATGATGAGAGGAACAGATGTGTTAGGAAATATATTAAAGTATTTGTGGATTTTTACGAATTTCCTAATACGAAAAGTGCATTAGAGCCCAACGTGAATCTAATAATCAAGGAAACGTAAAAGGAAATTCAAGTAAGTAAATCCCAAACGTATTCCTTAATGTTATTATACATTTCTAATATACACATCATGTTTCTCAAATGAGGTCTTGGCAGGAAGATGAAGACGAGATGAGTTTCATATTAGCAAAGGGGAAATTTGACACTAATTACCCGAGCTCACCCAATTATCACTGGAGGGGAAAGTGAAAGAAACCACCGTTTGCTCACTCTGGTCATATATCACCTTCAAACTCTGTAATTCCCTCCAATTACACGACGAGCACCAGCTCGAGGAGTCGGAGACGCTTGATGACGGCGGGGAAAGAAGGAAATTGGATAGGGGAAGTTTATGGTAAATTCAAAGCCACTCAGCTCCCCCAACCCATTTACCCCCTTCTTCTCCGCTCCTTAAGATAAATATTGACTTTTCAACCTTCACTTTTTGTTTACATTTACCTCTTGCATACAGTTGCACACTGACTCAAAAACCCGCACGGCATTTATTATTTAACATTATTATATCTATAAAGATTCCTAAAAGGCAAACTTGCAAAAAATTAAAAGATCTTAAACATGTTTTAAGTAAATCTTGTGTTTATATATACAAGTAGGTACGTAATATAAAATTACACTTTTATGAGCACAATAAAACGCATCTCATTCAAACAAATCTTGAAATTTGCAAATTTTGGTTTAGACCTTTCTAAATGTACCTAAAACGTAGACATGCAAATTGGAAAAGAGCGTTGGAAAAATGAGATTTTATTTTAATGAGCCCCGCTTTGCACTCTCTTTGAAAAAGGATATTGCCACTGGAAGTGGAGGCGAAAAAAACGTATGAGTACGAAAGGTTGTAAAGGGATTTTAATCTCACTATTGTGAGATATTCCCCTCTCTTTCATCATCGCCATTTTCCTCCTTTTAAGGAGGCGAGTGGGCCGGAATTGAAAATGTGTATTATAGTGGGCGATACAAATTGTGAGGGATCTCTCATGAGGACACGACGTGGATAAAAAGGAATGAAGTGAAGGTGAAAAGGGAAAGCCATAAACTCCAACCCCTCCCTTATCTACCAACAGCCTCAATTGAAAATTTCTTTTGAAAAAAAGTCGGAACTTTCCATCTCCTATGCATTTTTCCATTCTTCTTTCAACCTTTGACTCTCTGATATTCAAAGCGAGTGTGAGTCTGCATACATAATATATACAATAGATCGAAGAGGCTCGCCGGAGTATTTGACTCAATGCTCGTCATATCCATAATAGGGCAATCAATTCTCATTCTTTTCTTCCCATTTCCTCCTCATTCTCCCCTGGTAAATGTGTGCAAGGTTTTCACTGAACATCTCTTTGGGTCTATTCTATAGGCTCAACAGACATCACAGCTTGGACTTCTAAGATACACACTTCAACGGCTCTTATTCTAAATCACCAAATTCATACCTAAAGTGTCTATCCTTGTAAGAAGGAAACATTCAATTTTCTACATTTTCATATATCTATATATCTACTTGCCTTTGTATCAGCCAAGATGAGAGTGTCAAGCTCTCGTATATTTTATATTTAAGACTTCAACTTGAACGTTAGACTTCAAATTGTACGAGTTTGAGTGAAAGAGAATTCTCTGGAAATTGCAGAGAGAAGACTACAATTGAATTTAGAGAGGAAAAGGGAAAATTTTTGAGAATTGAGTTCTTAGTGGTCTGTGTGACTCTCGTGGGGAAGAACATGACTTCATTCACCCAATTCAAGAAAATTCGGAAACGTGTCTTGTTCAAAGATACGAGAAAATTGCCTCCTATCAAACCCATCCCCTTCAAAATGCACGCGTCTCGCACGAAATTTCTTTTACCACTGATACAATTGTATTTTCTCCATTTCTTCAACCTCCAATCTTTCACTCATTCACCTTTGCTCGCCCATCAACTCTATTAAACTACAACTACAAATGCTGTAAGAAACGATAAGTAATTGCTTTCACTTTCACCTTACCACTCTCCTCCATTTTGCAATAAATAGCAATGGGATTGTATTTTATTGAAACTGTTTTACTTATTAGAATTAGAAAGGTGAAAGGGTGAAAGTTATAATAAATGCCTTAAAGACATTGATAAAACTGGATAAACCCATGTAGCGATAAATGAATCTGCAGAATGCGTAGAAAAAATTAATAATCTTACAAAAGGCATTGAGTAATAGAAGCCTTTGTTAAGGAGTAATGATAAAGATCGTTATTGAGGATGTTCGTCTCGAGAGGAAAGGAAGGGAAATAAAAGAAATAATTGGGGAAACAGAACGGTTGACAGGGCGAAAGAAAAGAGGAACTCTCCCGCCGGGAATCACCCACTTTGTTGTTATTGAATTCTCTTATTTATTCTCTTCGAGAAAATGGTTATTGGCAGTTGTGCTTTAGCGGATGTCCCTAAGGAAGGAAAATACCTTTTGTCTAATAATCTCATTTCGATCGATTTCACCTCCATTCCCTCTTCATATTATTTCAAGTTACTCTCATCATCAAAACAAACCACGCGTATTTAAATTGTAAAAGATATCAAAATCACATTGGTTCATGATTTATCTTATTTTTCAAAATCATTTCATATAAAGTCATCTAAACATTATTAATTAATCAATATTGAAATATAGTTCAAAAATATTAAAACAGATACATAAGTGGATATTGAATACTAACCATATTAGGTATGCCTATAATATTTTCTGTAATCTTTACTTATTGAAAACTTATAAGAAAAATCTTTGGAATGAAAAAGCAGAGGATAAAATAGAAGAATGAAATAGAAGACGATCTGGAAGAATGAAAGGTAATTGAGGCAACTGGTAAATAAATTCCAATTTAACCTCTCAGCCCCCTTGAGACCAAAAGGTTTAAATATGAGGGAACAATAGGGGATAAATGGTAGGTTCCGGTTTGGATTCCAATTCCCATCCCAACTCCCTCAATTGGAACGGAGCACAAAGAGACTTTCCTCAAACAAGAATTCGACCGTGGGCAGAATTGAAGAATGATTTCTCTTTCCTATCCCACTTCCCACTATGTATACGACTTACATCTGCACTTTCTCTCAAAGTCTTTCTCCTACAGATCTCTCTCTATTTATATCCAAGTTTCTTCCTTCAAGTCATAAGGATAAAATAAGGGAATTCGGGGAAAGAAAAAGCCAAAATACAAACGGATAGCTATATAGGCAAAATAACGTAAACACATAAAATGCCTTCGAAAGTATCCAATAGAATAAAGGAATCGCCCTCAATGTGAGCTCATACGAAGCGCGAGGAGAATGAAAGCGAAAAACTCTTCATTTCCACGTAATTCTAAAGGGGATTCGATCTAGAGAGGTAATCCTCACCTTCTCATCATCAACCCATCACGCTCATCGTCCTCTTCCATCCATCCATATATAAAAAGTATGAAAGTTAATATGAAATATGAGTTTTTAAAAGGAGGGATTTAAGTATTGACTCTTGAGTGCGTCACTTGGATCTTCTATGGAGTCGTAAATGCTATCGAGGAGACTACACCCATATATCCCTAAAGGAATTTAAAACTTTTTCCTCAATTTCCCATCTCTTCATCCTCCTTTTTATAAAATAAATAAAAGTAGGAGAATCCTCTTAAAATAAGTACATATACCCATTAGGTATAGTTTATCCTCCAAACGAACGTGCATTACCTATTAATAATTCCCTTTACACTCAATCCCTCTTCTTTCATCTCACATCATCATCATCGTCATTTCTTCTTCGAAGGGAAAACCAAGCCTTTTCAAAAACGTCCAACTCCAACGTGGAAAATCCAACCGAATGAGAAAGTTGAACAATTTCTAAGGTCTCTTTAAATTTCAAATAAAGATAAATTCCACAAACCCAAGAAAGAAAAAAGAATAAAAACGCATTATCTATGAAATTTAGCTCAGTTCATCCAGGAGAAAAAATTTAGTTTAAAGTCAAATGAGCTTAGATGGAGTAAGGCAAAAACCATTGAGAAGAATTCATATACGGCCGGATTAAGTATAAAAGAGAAGAAAATACACAGGAAGCTCATTTAGCCAAAGGTAAATAGAAAAAAATATGAGGTTGAGACGAGAGTTCACTACTGCCTGAGTAGTCACATAGTTCCATGTAAAATGTGAACATCCTTCGCTCGAGGATCTCTCAAGACAAGAGAAAAGGAGAAAGGGAAGGAATTAGAGAAAAGACGAGTTTCCGCTCCCTTGCTTATCCTAAAGCTCTTTTAATATTCCGTCTACCTCCAGAGCCTCAGAAGAAAATGCAGTGAGACGCTCGTTCGTTCAACTCATCTGAATCTTTCGAAATCCAACTCATGATGATGATGATAAGCCTTATTAAATTCCTCCTCCATTCCCAACAAGGCTTTTTCATCCCTTTGACTCTTTTCCCTGCATGTTGCAACGATAAAAGAGTTCCTTTAGGCTTTTATCTATTATTTTACCTCATTAGATTCATTAGCCTCCTTTTATTCTCCAAGAGCCGCCGAAGAGATAATGAAAGTTGAGATAAATAATGAAGAATACTAAAGTGAAAACAAAGGAAGGATTCCGCCGTGTTACTCCCAACCCTATATACTTTGGATAGATTAGTAAGAGAAGTAAATATTTAAGAGATATTAAAATGCTAACAGACTTTAAGGTTTTGTGCTTTATTGTTTAAGATAACTAATTATCTTATTCTTGGACAAACAATGAAAAATGAAAGGATAAAATAAAATGTTTTCAAAAGTAGTCCCTTAGCTCAACCTCTCACACATTGCTATAGGCCTTTAATAGGCCACTTTCTTGGTCAAACTCCTCGAAATACCCCAAAACCCTCGAACCTTTAAAGAGTGGACTGAGTGAGTGGAGAGAGTGAAAACAAAAAGGGATCTCAAGTAGCGAAAAGAGTATTGGTAATTTTCATTCGAGGCATTCGAAAGGGAGATGAGCACACATTCAAACTCTCCACTTCTTCCATTATATCACAAGTCCATTGCTTCACATTTTGAATCACAAGGTTCAAACAGATAGAGAGGGAAAATATAGTCATAAGAAGACGAGGTGGAGTTTTGTAGTGGTATGCTCAAAATCGGAGCCAGGAACTCGGAACGATCCTCATCCTTTCCCCGGGCAGTAACGGGTCCTTGAAGCTCGAGAAACGATTTTATCTACTCCTATATCAATGTTATGTCTCTTCCATTTCGCTATTCAATTATATGTAAAGTATACTCAAGTCGCTAGATAAGCATTTGGTACAGGATTGCTTACAATCACATATAAATATAGGATTCAAAACAACGAAATGGAATGGAAGTTCAACTTGGTATTATATAGGAACAAGTCAGTATGCCATTCACATGCGTCGCATCCATGTGTGGCTTCCCACTTTTCCAGTATGTGTTGTGTGTGTTTGGATCCGTATAATGGAAAGAAGACATCCAAGAAATAATCCTAAAGGGAAATCCTTCTTCATATTACACACAGATACACATAAGAGAGACACTTATAGAAAGTAAGAATCGTCGTCTCAAACTTTTGAGCCTTTAACTTTTGAAGTGGGGAACCCCACTTTCGAGATTTGTGACGATGGGAGGGGAAAATGTGAAAGTTTCACTTCTTCTTTTTCGCCCCCGCAAGGTTCACACGACCTCCTGGAGGTAATACCCTAATACTTTTGTAAAAGTCTCCTCTCCGCTACAGGAGAGTAACAGTCCGGGAGTTGATATGGAAGATAAGGAGAAGAAGCTCTAAGCTATCTGTTTCAAACCCGCTTACCCTTTATAGACCCCATCCACATTCACATACACACACATGAGATAAAAAAGATTGAATTTGAATTCTTATCCTACTTTTCCTATCCAACTTTCTCCTTCACTCAATTTGGATGTGAAAATGTCACCGTGAAAGTTTCTACTCTCGAGGTCTGCTCACATCCATGTATACTAAAATGTATTGTATGTAAAGTTCGCATTCCCTGAGCAGTTGCCGCTCCACTTACTCCACTCTGCTTCTATTACGACGAGGACATGACTCTCGACTTGATCGATTCCAAGAAATTTTTAAATACTCCTTGTCGATAACCGCCCTATTTCATCTCCTTTCTGCTCAACATCACATTTGATAGGAAAGTCTGAGAAGCTCGTTTGTGAGGACCAATCTACAACTTTTTAATTAAGTTCCTTATGCTTGAGAAACAATAGTGGAAATCCATATTGTAAAAAAACTTTTCTTCATATTTATAAATCTTTCACCAATCATCAATTTCACTTCCATTTTTATGAATATTGACATAAACTTTTTTTGCAAATTAACAATAAGTTCCAGCATTATTGAATGAAAAACGCATGATCAATTTCATCAATAAAAAAAGTTAATAAGAATTTTAGTATTTTCAATATTATTTACAAACTTTTTCACTGGATAATAAAACTCATTTGAAAATTAATTTTTTATCAACTTCAATCTAGTAAGAATTTCAATCCATTTCGATCCTTCGATAGAGCTTTATATGACTAAAATGATAAATGGATATGAAAATCTGAAAGAGTAAAGTTTAAAAAAGTAGCAAGTGTGAGGATATATGAGAGCGTCAAATATTTATAAGACGTTATAAGGGGGAGTTCTTATCTCAAACTGACAGGTGATGAGAAAGAGACAAAATTCACAAAGAAAACTGATTCGGGAAAGCTTAAAAATGCATAATAGAGGACAACATCAAAGATTCATCAATTCTCATGTATATAAGAGATCTCTTCCCATTGAGTTTTACGAAGTTTGACTCCAAACTAAAAATTCCTCACTCAGTCAGTTGAATTCCTCCAACACATTTCTTCTCTTTGAACTCAACATCAGAGTCTCCTGAGGAGACTCGTGCTAGAGGAAGACGAATAAGGTAACATATATGGAAATGAAGGAAAATGGCTCCTCCTTATGTATGCATGTACATACACGGCTCAAATGCATCTCTCGGAAGTTCCCTCGAATTCGTGCAATATTATCCCTGGGCTGTCCTTAGGCAAAACCCAAAAAGAAGAATAGTTAGAATAAATAATACTTTTACAACTACTCTTCATTTGAAAAATGTGAACTGACAGAAAAATGTAACCGGGCGGGCTGTAAGAATAAGAAAGGCTGGAATATCGAAAAAGGTAAACAACAATGAGGAAAAGGAGAGAAAATTTAGAAAGTCAAAATTGAAAAGGAATATAAGTAGAGTGGGAGATGGGAAGTGAAAAGTTTCCATAATTCCTCAACTGTCTGGGAAAACATCGATAGAGAACAGAGAGGAGAGATGAGATCCCTCCAACTCCTAATCTCCTCAATATTCATGAGCCTCTGAGGCTTTTCCTCAATCCCAGCCACTTCAATTCTCCCGTAGCGTCTCCTCATGAAACATCCGGTGAAGACCAGACACACATATCACCACAATACAATGAAAAAAAAGGAAGAATGTGGATAATGAATTGAATGTAAGGGGAAAAACATTGATTCGAATTCCATTTAGAAATATCAAACTATCTCTACAATCTACAACATCACGCGATCACAAACTCATATCATATAAAATGTTCATAGATGCTATCTAACAATAAGAAATATACCTTATGGTTTCAAGAAAATGAGATACTTCAATACTACCTACATACTTGTGTATTTATTTCAAGGAAAACTACTTACTGAAAATGATCATTGCAATATTATATAAGTTCTGCTACAAGTGGCCAGGTTAAATATCCGTGCTTACCATTCTAAAAGAAGTAATAGCATGGTATAAAAGGAATGTAAAGAATTCTTATAAAGCTTGATTTCTTATTCGCTAACTATTAATCAAAAAATCGTATCAGAAAATTTATTCGTAAAGGAGCGTCTACAATAAGTAATGAACAAAAAGTTTAAGAAAAGTTTTATGAACCAAATCATGAAATCCTCAAATTCAGAAGGACAAATGAATTTTTTAAAAATAAATGTGATATTCAAATTTAAAAATATAAGTCCCTGTATAATTTTTAGTTTAAAGTAAACGAGTTTCTCCAGAGTAAGGAATTCAAGCGAGAGGAATAATAATGAGGAGGATTAGGGGACAGAAGTTAAGCTGTAAAGTGTTGAGCTCTCAGCGTTCCTCACTATCAACTCCGACCCTATCCCCATCAATAACTTGAGGAGGAATGAAGATAAAGGGTTAATAACATTTAAGATTGATTGTATTTGAAGGGGCGTGAGGAAAGGACGATCCCAACATTACGTTCCATATCCCATCCATCGCTCCTCTTCACTCTTCCCAAAGAAAGACTATAGCTCTTGCCAAGGCTCCTGGACCAACTTAGGGAAGAGATGAGAAAGAACTGGAAGTGAAAGTCTCCTCGGGAGGCATCTACATTTTGGAAAAAACATTCTTTCTTCCTCAGATTCCGAGAAAGGAGAAGAAATAGATCGATATTTCGGATCACACTATGAGAAGAGGGAAAAAATAGAAATTCCTTTAACAAAGACCCATTTCTTATTATTACGCCCGTAAATATAACTCGTAAATTGTTATTATCCCTTATTCCATCTATAAGCCGAGGAAAACTTATTAAAGAGGATTCCCAGTTTCTCCTTCTTTACCTCACAAGGAACGAATGTTTCTCGTCCCACTTTCCTCATCAATGTCATGCTTTCCGAAACATAAAATAATGAGAAAAATTTATTCCTTCCTCTACATTACCCTTAACCCTTATTTACAATGAGGATACACAAGGCATTTCCTAATTGAAAATTGTATACTGTGACAATCCCAAGATTTAATTTCCTTCTCTTCCTTTAATAAACTTGAAATCATTAATTGAAAATACTCACTATTTAAGCCGCATTTCTAAATACTCAATTTAAAAGATTTGTAAAAATATATAAGAATTTTATCATTTACTAAAGTTTGAAAAGCAGCCGAGCCGAGAAAAAGTCGAGAAATGCATTTATTGATATAGAAACTGAAATCTCAAAAGGTCTCTCAATATGCAAAATATCAAAGCAATTCTTAAGTGGAAAAGGGCAAAAATGAGATGTAAAGGCGGATTAAAGACTCGGAGTGAGCCGGTGAAAAATCCATTACATTTCCAAGTTTGGAGTCCACAGTAGTGTATATATGCTTCTTAAAAAATAAGTAGTTTGAGTTGAAGCAAAGAGACAAGAAGAGGGGGAAAGTCAAGAGGTTTTCTCTCAAACAAGTTGACATGTAGCTTTTACCATTTGCCTTTCTCCCCCACACATTTATTCAATGTTGCCCCTCATGATTTGGAGATAAGAAGTGAAAGAGCATTAAGACCATCATCATCATCCCTTCCGAACAAAATTCTCATCCATTCCTCATTTCTTCCTTCCTTCCGAGACAAGAAGGCGAAGAGTTCAGCCAAATACATCATATCTCTCTCTCACACACACACATAAGTATATCTATCCTTCTAGAGAGAATCGAAATCAAAAATTCCCCTTCTCCAACTTGAGATACTTGAACTATCTGAACAACACAGCAAACAATAAGTATCAGTATAATAGTACTACAAGTAGTTCGACCCGAACATGATGCACATTGGAAATTCCGCTAAGTGCATACTTATACCAATACCATTGGTAGATCAAGAGAATACATTAATACATGATGACTAGTGGAAGTATCCAAAATAAATATGGTTCGTTGTACATTATATTAAAGTTCATGTATATCATAGAATATGATAAGGGTGAAGCGAAGGAGGCGGGGGAGAGGCGGGAAGTAAATAGAATATTTCAAGAATGCGGCCGACGAACTTCAGAAGCAGACAAGGCGGCGGAACGAATCTTGGCCTTCGTAGACGAACTCGACTGGTGTGTATACGTCGTCTACGTAAAAGGGGAGATTAGAGGAGCGAATGGATAGTTGATTGTTCCCCTCTCTTCTTCCAACTACCCTCCTGCACATTTATCTCGGCCTTTCCGCACAATTTCACCCTAGATTCCCCCATTGAATCTCTCTTCCACACACACGCGAAATCCTTCCTCTCGGTATTCAATATATACCTTATACGACTTATAAAACGGCGAAGAAGGATCCCAAGAAGAAAACTTGGCATTAGACCTAATACAAGAACCTTCTTGGTCCTATTATACCCAGTAATTGCATTGCTCACTCTCACAGAGGGAAATTGATAGGGAGGAAACGAACGACTTGGTCCTTTCTTCTCCTTCCATCATCGAGAGTTGAAGAGGAGAATACGGAATTTCACTTCCTCATTTACCCCTCTCTTCCTTCATATTCCCGGGTGTATGTATATTATGATATACCAACTATATTTGCAACCACGAGGATATCAAATCCCAATTTCAATGTCATTTCCCTTATATGGCCAACTTTCTAGATTCTCTCACAGTCAAGAGAATTATTATGAAAAAGATGTTGAGATAAGGGATAATATAAAAATGAGCATAGTGAGGATCCACATCAATAGTATTTCAAAGACGCAATTTAATTTATTTCCCATTCTTTTCCACTGCTGGTATAAAGCATACTATTTGTATAAGCTGTAATGGAAGTGGTGCGTAATAAGGCTATGTAATATCTCCAGAGTCGAATATGCTTCATCGCATTCTAATATTCTCAATTTGAGGGAAAGAGCGATTGAAAAGGGACGTTATGATTAAATCCTCAAAGAGAGAATAAGAGGGGGACGGAAATGGGAGAGGAAAATAATATTTTTCCAATTGTGGTCCTCAGAAGCCCTCTCTAAATTCCTTTTCCGTCGAGTTTAAAACCAAAGTTCTCATTGTTCCTATTAGGACCTCGGCGGACCTCTTCTCCATACAGATGACTTGCGGAGAAAATAAAAGAAGAAGCTGAGAAGCCTTTGGAATAAAACGAGGACGTTTCTCTTTCATCCAAGTTTCTCCATTCAATTGAGCCATTATCTGCAGGCACACGGGGTATTCACCCGCCTCAAAATATCCGGGATAAAAAGAATGATGTTCTGCTCCCCAGCTCGCATTTCAAATTTTCTCCTTCCAAGATTTCAAACAATTGAAATCAAACCGAAAGCCCTTTTAAAATCCATCTTATACTTTGCTCAGTTCCATTTAGTCATAAGTTCCTCAGCCTTTCTCACAATGAATAGCTATGTAATATACTACTTAAACCCATTATATAATTTAAAACGTTAAGATATAACCTGTGCTTATATGCATTTATTGCGTTTCTTCTGAACTTGACCGCAATTAAGGATAATAATGAAAAGAAATATAATTTCTTGCGTTCCTCGAAAGATCATCAAATAACTATTGGGGTTTTCCAACAAATCCCTTTTTTCCTAACGTGAGTGAGGGTCAATACGCAACACCCATCCATGTTCAGCTTGATTTGAGGATTACAATAGAAGAGGAGCGAACGTACGGCTCGATGTCAATTACAAGGCAGGGGAAGAAAAGGTCTATTGTAGGTTGTTCGGAGGGGGCCCTTCACCCAAAAATGCCACACGGCTCCGAAAAACTGCAACTCATGCCGAGAACCTTTAACCAAGTAACAAAATAAGGAACCCCTTTAAATCAAACACTTAATACAACCATATTATATAAATAATATATATCTAGGAGAAACTGTTCGACCCTGAACCAATTCCTCGTAGATATCATATAAAAGAATGCTTGATCACCATTGTACAATGTGTGTGTTCTTTATTTGAAGAGTGTGAATTCATTTATATATGAAAGATACATACCTATTTTTATATCAAAAAAAACTTGAGGTTGTTAGTTTGTTAAAGCATATAGCTGTGATCCCATTGGGTCCAATTCTCCCTTTATGACCCTCGAGTGGATAATAATAGAGAGGTGGCCGGCAGAAGAGAGGAACTTATACCTACATGTAATACGCAATACACTTCCTCTATTATTCTCAGCTCTTCATACGTTGGACAATGGAGTTGCCCGCGTGTTCCGAATGGGATACTTCACCCGAACAACTCAACTCTCCCCGTAATAACTCAAATTATTGATGAGGAGATGAAGGTTTAAAGAGCATCCGTACATCACACAATACGAGCTCTTAATACCCAAGCATATAAAAAGGGAACGGTCCATTGAAACTAAAGGATTCTCCAGGGTGTTAACAATAGAAGGAGACGAAAGGCGAGACAGATATTAAAAAAGTAACAAGACGCTTCTCGAAACATTACTAAATATAAACATTTGCATTCTTCCATACCACTAATGTGGTTCGTCGTCTTTTCTTTGAATTGAATGAATGAATAATGAAATGTGAGACGCGTGTATAGCTTGCTGGCTTTATGGTAGTTTTTTTTAACAATGTTGCGATTATGATTTATGATTTCTTTTTAAATTTTTTTTATTTTGACTGAGATTGGTATGATATGACCTACAATATTCTAACTCTGTCAGATTAAGAAGAATTTAAATCATTCTGAAAAGGTGGACAACATTCTGAAAATATTTAATTTATAAAAATTTTTAAGTATACTAGGTACCTACTACAAAATTAAAAAATCAATGAATGAGAACAAGGAAATGGTTTAACTTGAAATTTAAAACCAGCAATAACCAAGCCCACTAGTAAAAACAAGAGTAGATCACTAATACAAATTCATTGTTCGCCACACCGAGCTAAATGAAATAATGAATATTGTAATTGTTCTAATTACGTATTCTAGTAAACCTAATTACCTCTCATCACACTTTACATGACATTAGCTTCCTATACTTACCAAAGACGCTCCAACATTTCATTTCAATTGCTAATTCAACTGCATAAATGAGAGTCGGATTATTCCTACTCTCATTGACTAATATAAACTAGTACTAGGAATTCACCAAGGTAGGTATACTCTATTAGGTAGTGAAATTGACACACATTCGTTTCTATGCAGAATTTAGAAAAAAAATTGTGCATAGTGTGACGTCATCTCTTCAAATTATTAGGAAAATCAAAGTGAACAATTAAAATTTCAATTAATTTCCATGCACATTTTCTTTGGGTTCACTATTTGATTCCCCAAATAAAATGAACAGATGACGTCATAATTAAAAAATTTCGAGCTATACTCAATTGCACCAGCTTGGGAATTCACAGATCTCTGATACCCATCATTGGATTTTCATACATGAGTATATTGATAGTAGTTGGATTATTCAGTGCCAGTCTAACACCATTTCACATGGGTTTCAAAGTGAAGGGAATAAAAGGTCAGAATTAAAGTTCAACGACGGCCTTTAAGAGATAGAGTGCTTTGATACCACAATGTAAACTTGTTAAGCCATCACCCCTTGCTTGTGGATGAAAGCTGAGAATGAGCAGGGAATTGAATCAATCATTAATTGATGAAGCTCGAGGCGTCTCGACGTCCTCTTATAAATAGCAAAGCTGCTGTAAAAATAGTAATAATAGCGTAATAGAAGGTGGTGACGCCGACCCCGCAGATCTCTTCATAATAAATGAACCAAATTGATCTTTCACTCCAAAGACGTCTATTGTCCTTTGTACGTACAAGGAAGGGTATATTAACCCCTTGTTATTTAATCTTTCAAATATTTAACTCGGTTAATACAAATGACAAAGATTTTTTCTGTCTTGCTCGAATGTACCATCATCTTAAACGACAAGATTATTTAATCTCATATGTGCTGGGAGTTAAATTATTTAAACCATTTCTATGTGTCATTTAGCAAACTCGTAACCATTCCAAACTATGCTTTAAGCCTACCGAAGTGCCTATACAGGAAATTCATTACTTTTGCCTTTCTACTAATTTATTTATAAGACCAAATTATTTATATTATATAATAGATAAATGTTAAGAGTTAATTGTAAAATGTGTTGTGATGATAAGATTCAGATGACAGATAATACTAATTGATGGAATATACTGAGCATACATAATAAAATACTTCTATTTACGCTATAAGTGCTTCGCTATGAATTTGAATGTTTATGAATTAAGTTACTGACTGACTCTCAACTCAACTCGCCTTTAAAATAAGAGCAGAATGAAACTTCTCGAGTCTCCAGCTCTGACTCTCCAATTTGCCTCGGAGTTAAAGGAATTACAATATTACACTTTACATTAGCAAGGACTCTTACGCTGGGTGAACTCCAGTTGAATGCAATCTAATGGTAAGTATCCTGAATATCTGATAAGACTTTCTTCAAGGAGGCGGAATTTTCTGAGTAAATGAAGGAGCTGAGGGAAATGCAAATGTGGACAACTCTTATCACATGTTAATAAAAGAGGAAGAAAAACTCGCCGTGTTCCACTATTTATCTCACAAGGATTAAGAATTTAAATTCCGAGGAATGATGAACTCTTTTGATGAAATACGTTGGGACGAGTCGTTTATTAAACCAAAGGCTCGAGGCTCTTCAGACTTCCTAATACACAGCTACTTTTTTGCCATCAACATAAAGCTGATTTAGGTTCAAGAACAATTTTTCTATTAAATCCAATCTAGTTTCTCTACCATGGCTTTTAGGATATGGACTCAAGAAGCTTTGTAAGAAGCATAACCTAACTCTATAGAGTTCAATCTAGCAATTAATTAATCGATTCATCTCGTTACGACTGTATATGAGCAATAGTTAAATTATTGAGAGAGTCCAGACAAGTCATTACACTATACATACTACAAATTAATGCCTTTGTAGTAAATCCAGACCAGTAGTACCTACCGTGAAGTTAAATTCCATGACTGGCCATTACCATACTTTACAATACTTCCATCATTCATGGTAAGTATACTTAAGTAAGCTTTATGTAATTGTCACTTGTATATAATTAAATGGTAGTAAGTAGAGGCGAACAAGTAAGAGTCTACGTGGTTTCTTGGTCCGTTTCCCCATTGTTTATTTGGGAGGTTGGAAGAAGGATCATACGATGCGAACACCTCATGGTAGTTGAACCAATAGGAGAAAGGAACCAGCAGGTGTGCGGTTCTTGGCACAATTCATAAACGGATTCACTGAAAACCACGCGAGAGAATCTTCTCACTTCCGACACTTTTTATCCAAATGCCTTGTGCCTTTAATGCTTCCTATCCTGCCTTTACACAAGGCGTATCATTATACTTTTTTTTATTATTTTCAATCAACACGTAACATCAGCTATACATAATAATATTATCCCATATCAAACTATAACCCTTCATCATGAAAAGGGAGCAAACGTTGAAAATATCAATCGAAAAAATCAAATCTTAAAAATGCTTAATGTTAGTTTGACCCATTTTTGGAAACTAAAATTGAAAGTGAAGAATGGCATTTCAATTATTAAATATCAAAAGTCTTTGAGATATCCTCCATTTCTGAATTGAAATCACGGGAGATTTGAATTACGTCGTGAAGTGATTTTCAGCCCTTATGGAATTTCTGTTAGATTTATATATTTCAGGTTTGTGAGTTTTCAGTGGTGTAACTCTTACCCGCGTTGAACGTACGATATGGACTATACTAATACTTATGTGGGCATTTGCTATTAATTTAAAGATAAAATGGCATTGGAGGACTGCGACATAAGGTAAACTAATTTGAGGGAAATGACCATCGAACCATGGAGCGTCGAACGAAGGATTTAATACATAATTAAAAGGAGCAATATAAGGAGAAGTCGAATTTACTTTCACCGATCCGTGGAATCGTAAATCCAACAAATCCCTCCATCCCTCCCAAATTACTCCCACATTGAGCAGAATTGGGTAAATAAAGATGAATGTCAGAAATTCTCGTCTCCCTCCGTCTCACCGCAGACTTTCCTGACTCTCCGAGAGAGTTAATGCAAATTACTCACAATTAAGCCCCGATTCACTCCAGTAACTTTTACTCATTCATTATGAATATGTTATCCCTCGTCTGCTCTATTCTCCCATTATCACTGATTGAATTGAGAAAATCTTTTCTATTTAGTAGAGGCTTTAATGTCTCAGCATAAACATCAAATAACAAATGCCTTTGTACATAAAAATCTCCGCTCGCTTAAAAGCAATTTAAATTACAATTTTATTGATTCTGTGTTTAAAGAAAACATGCTTTTATAATATAAAATTTAAATCTACTCACAATCAGTTAAACTCAATTTAAAAATTAAGTTCTTCAAAGGGAATCGAATTCTCCCTAGAACATAAAGAATTGATTACATCTTTATTTATTGAACCTAAAAAACCGAGTTTCCAAATTCAGTAGTGGGTTGATTTAAAAAAGGCTGGAAGTTGATAAGAAAGTTTATGGAAGTGAAATAAGTCCTTTCGACATTAATGAAATGAATTTTATCTAGAAGAATCTCTGATTACATTACGGCCTACCCGCATCTCATTTACTCATGGACCCCAAAAGTCTCTTCCAGTAGCAGTCTTGCCTCTAACTAAAAACCCAAAGCATCTTTCAACATCTTTCTATGCAGTTATGTAGAATATATAAAAAAAACTCATCCATTCTATATCTCTCATCGTAAAAAATCATACTAAAAGCAAGTAATATTTACTCAAGCCTTTCCCTATAGTGGATCCTTCTGAAGTTTGCATAGTATTAGATAAGATTCTCATCTAAACCATTTCATGGAAAATTGGAAGGTAATGAGGTAAGTATACAAAAGTCTGAGAGTGGATTTAAATTAACGAAATAAAAGAAAGGGTTTGATTGAAATTCCAATTGAATTATGAGTGAGGGGGAGGTTCAACTTAAAAGAACGAACCTCTCATCCTTTCATCCTCTAGGAAGTCTGGAGTTTAAAGAATTCTAATTTCCTCCTCCTTATACTCTCATCGCGTCTCGTAATTGGAGTCGGATGTTGTACTGCTCAAGGGCCGAGAGGAACCTCTTTTAATCCCCCCCACACACAAACGCGGAGATGATATCAATTAGGGTCCTTTTATACTTATAGGAGTGTTAGACCCACCAGTCGTCTTTATTCAACCCTTTTAAGAAACTAGTGGCTGATTCTCGCCTCGACTCCAAAACGACCCCTAAAACTCCACTTTTAATTAGATTAAGAACGGACGACTCCTCCTAATGAAATACGTGAAATAAAAACATGAAGAAATCCAAGGAGTCGAGAAAAGCTCTTAAGTTCCAAAACCTCGCTTCCATATCTCTCCATCTCCTCTCGACTCCTCAAGCTGGAATGAGAGAGATAGAAAGAGAGAGACGACGGAACAGTATTATTACCTCTTTTAAACATTCCTATTCTTTGCACTTGGCTACAGAGTCACAACTATTCAAACGTCTCTTTCCTGCCTTCCTCACAGATTCCATTGAGATGTTAAGAAAATACAAACTACTGAAATTTACGACCACTAGCTCCTTATTCAAACACTCTTTCTTTTATTCCTCCTCGGATATACTTAAGTGTATAATTGTATGAATTATACACTGATATTACGTCATGCCCATAGTAAAGCTTTTGTTCAAATATTTACGAATTCTCAAATGTACAAGAAATATGAGACTAAATAAACATTCCCTATTGCATTTGATTTTATTTAAATACTTACACATTACTACAACACTAATTTGGTGCTATTGATAAACTATTAAAATTAAAAATAGTCAATATTGTTATTTAGCAAACATTAAAATTCATATTAAGAATAAATAAGAATAAGATAAATAAAATGCTGAATGGGAGAAGGGAAATGCATATTAATATGCATTATGATCAATGCGCAATTATAGTTTGCAAAAGATGCAGATACTAGTTACGGGTCATACTAGTTGTCTATGTAGCAAAATTCATTTCATATGATTAATCATCATAATTAGCAGCTAAGAGGATCTCATATACTTCACACTTTACATCATCAGATTTTTAATAAGAACTTGTGTGGAATTTGACAGCTGACAGACAGGAAAGAAGAGGAATTCATTCAAAAAAGTATGCAAAATGTTCCAAAGTGTTGAATGAATAGAATGTGATGCTCTTGCAGATTTGAACGAGTTAGAGTTGTAAAAAAGGTTATCAAAAATCCTTGTAGACTAATCGACCGAACTGTAACACTCTCGTCTTTAAAACTCATAATCAAACATTCATAACCCAGACTTTCCTACTAACCCAATAAAAAACTACTGCTGAGCATTACCTTCAAAACATGGCTTTAACTCTTCAAAACTACTTAATAAAATACACGAAGCGAACTTGGCAATTTTTCTTCTACCTTACTTATTCACCAGAGAAAAAAGTCAAATGTCGCACTGTGGCATAATAAAACTCCATGACTCAAATCTTGTTCAATTATTTCCCGAATCTCCTCCATTTAATATGAAACGAGAAGGAGAAAACACCCAACACCTCCAGTTCAAATGTATTTATAAAGATATGCGTTTGTATTAAGAAAGTCTCGATCTTTGCACATGGAGTGTTAAGGAATTTAGAGGGAAGAAAGCCATTTCCCCCAAGGGAAAATCCATCTGTGTCTCATCCGTGTGGCGTAAAGTGAAGGTGGGGAGAATCCGAGCTCAATTGTAAATAAATAATGAGTAAGCAGAAAGGTAAGCATTATTAACTTTCTCCCCTGATGAAAGTTGAAGCTCGTTGGCGTCCTCGGGTTCCGCTGCAATTTGTCAAGAATTCAAGAGAGATTCCTCATGGGAATGATTCTCAACTGAGCAACCTCAAAGACCCAAAGACATTGGAATTGAATAAAATCCCCAAAAAGGAAGAACAATGTACAACCTCGTTCGTCCCATTTAAATCTCTTACAAATCCTTCAATCAATTAACTTTGAATCTATACACGAGACCCAAGAAATATCTATATAAGATAATTGAGATAGAGAATTTGCCCGAGACCAAACACGGTGTTCTATACATAAATTATTCTACAAATACTCATCTAATAACTGAATGTATGAATTGGAACTGAATGAATTGGATTCTCTTAATTTTAGCATATTGTATTAACCTCTCGACTTCTTAGGTTTAGCTTAAATTAAAACTCATAGGTATACAAGTATAGGGAGTATTCTAGAAAGCAGGACTTTAATTCCAAATATTTAATCCGTCCTTAAATCTCTTCCACTCGGACGAATGAGCGAAAGAACACAGAGACATGGATTCAAATGAAATGAAACAGCAAAGTCGGTTCCATTTTCCTTTCCCACAGGTTTTAATCCACTTGAACATGAAAGCTTTTTAGTACTTTCGCCTAATCCTTTTCTCCTCATTTTAATCCTCCATAGGAGGAGATAAGTTGAGAACCACCAATTCCCATTTCTCCAATCCTCAAAACTTTCCCTGGGAAATGCCCTTTTTGGGCCGCCTTGTCCAAAGACCAAGTTGAATTCCGAGGAAAATAAGAGATTAAATGTTCAAACTTGGCTATACATTAATAATTATGCATGCAAAACAGCATCCCGCGGAATTAAATGTGTAAGAGTAATTCGCCAAAGTAAACAAATAAAGAGATTAGAGATGTATAGGCTTCTCGCTAGAGAGGGAAAGTGGAATTTAAAAGAATTTGGGAGAGTTGGAAAGTTGTAAGGGCTTCCGGTCCCGTTGGTGACCAAGACAAATGTCCGTGTCATGGCGGGATATTAATGGTCCTCTTTTGTCTCTCAAGTTCGACCAGAATCCCAAATTTTCATTCATATAATAGGCTATACATAGTTATAAGTAATACTTTATCCAGAGTCTCGAAGGCCAGAGCCTAAGATCCTTCTTACTTCCAAATTTCCAAACAATAAAATTTCCCCATGTCGAACTTCAATACCGTCTTGAACTGAAAATGCATTCGTAAATCAAGAAAAACATTACGTCCATACCCAGTATATGAAATCTCTGCTAAACTATCGAGATCAAAAGCTTTAAAAGATAACATAATATTTTCACTTTAAAATATTTCACAGTTTCAAAATCAATATCATAAAGTTGAAAAATCAAAAAGAAAAATCCAGAAACAATATCGAAAATTAGGCCAAAAAATGAAATTCAAACGATGAAAAGGTACCAATTATTTATTATCATTACTTTCATTACCTATGATTTAAACGGATTAGCTATGCCTTAAATCTCTTTCTATAATATAAGATAAAGTTATAAACGAGATGCGAATGTGTAAAATGCAAGTGTTACAATCCCTTCAACTTCCCAACCTGCATGGAATTGTAAATTGGACAGAATTGGGTAAAAGGCCAAAAAGATATTCTCGAGTCTCTTGGCATAAATTCCTCTAAAACAAAAGGGACCCTTCCCTGATTTATGACTCGTCCATTACTCCATCTAAACCCCATCACTAAGAGAAATACGACCGAATGATAATGAAGGCGCACGTGAATTGAAGCCATAAACAGCAGTGTGGAGTAGTAGTGGTAGCAGATAAGCTCATGCACTCTTAATGACTACAACTTTCCTCACAGATTCCTCTAGAGTTCTACAGACCTAGTGGGAAAGAGCGTATCAAAGCCACAGGATGATGGAATTCGAATCTCGTGTTCAAAGTTCTTGTAAAAGAATTCCATTTGAATTCCCAGTGCCTTCTTTCATCTACTCATTGTTTGAAAATGATCTGAGCCGGTTGTTTCTCGGATCTTTCCATTTATACACATGAAGGCCGCTGATGTTTTCATTACATCAATAAACATGCGGCGAAATGTCAAAAAGGGTTCTTCACTGTAGCGAATAGACTCAACTTACATTGTTTACATAATATTTGAACACTTAGCTATAATGCATGTGCTTATCAGCTACAATACTTATCATTGACTGACGATGAGACATTGTATGTATACTTCTATGATATGAAATTATTGTAGTATCCAACTCATTTTAGTCCTCCTATAATGTCAGCTCTCTTTTATATCAAAATAGGGCAATAGGTGAAAATTTCGAATTCCAAAGAAGTAATGAGCAAACAGGCTCCTTCACTGAACATTTATACATCAACAGGGAATAAAATAATGATAGATAAAGAATATAAAAAATACATGATTTGAGCCATTTTGACAAAGGAATTATTTGAAAATTGAAGCAAAGTAGTTAGGAAGATCTATCCTATTCAAAGCTAATAAATTAGCTCGATTTACATTCATCGTTCGTCGGAATGTAAATTCGAGTCGAAGGACCCTTCTTCAGTCACTATGTCTATTCCGCTACCGCAGGGACAGGTTAAATAAATCGCTGGGGAAGTTGCGAGAACATTTTAAAAACATCCACTTCCATAGAGAACTCTGTATGTATGTACGGAGTACGGTAATATCTTTTGATAGTCCTCCATTACTTCCACCTCCTTCCTTCCTCTTTTAATAGGAGTACGGAGGAGAGGAAGCGAAAAGACTTAATTACATAATGATGATAATGAATGGACTCGACCCCGTTCGTTGAATTTATTCCTTCCACTCAAGAAGGGCCCCACTGTGTAATGGATTAACCCACCCTTAAGACCCTCCAAGCCTCTTCGTCTCTCATTACAGATGTAGAGAGTCCTAGACTTAATGTTAATATAAAACTTCGGCGTCCTTTATATAAGCCGACCTACGTGGACCCGTATTAGTGAGAGTTAGGTAAGGTGGAGTACGAGGCGAGGCTATTAGGGAAAACATCCCATCCTCCTTTATGACTTATGTTCCTCAGATATATGATAAATGGAAAGGTCAGAGTGGTGTTGTACAAAGAAGGCTTCAACCGGTACACACTCACTTGAGCAAAGAGAATTAAAAGAAGAGGATAAAACAGAATTTTTATACTCCTTGTGTACCCTTTCATTTAACCTTTTTATTTATCTAACGAGTCATGTAAGAGGTTATTAAATTGTCACTAGAGTTAAATTCAGATCCAACCTTTTTCAACTGCCTTCTCGTGACTTGACGTTGATGATGGGTTCGAGTTCAAAGTTTCAGCCCAAGTTTTTCTCGTTTTTATAAGGCAAACCCATTAAGATTTCAAAAAGGAAAGCCATAAGACACCATGCATTATAAAAGAAGAGTCAATTAATTTGAAGATAATCTGACTCTTGTCATCAGTTGAATAAGTGTTTTCATTGAAATTTTATATCAGCCCTTGTGGTTTCCTTTGAATAATAACTAATCAAGTCAACTCACAAATTTTCTGTCCTATATAAATATTTTTTGTAGTAGGGATTATTATATTGACTTATTGAGAATCAATATTTATTTTAAGCAGTAAATCCGTCCTTGTGCGTGCAAATGATAATTTCAGATCAACAGTTATTATGAGTTTATGAGGTTCAAAATTTGACAAACATGATATTTATATTCAGAAAGCATCCCATCAGGCCTTTATGCTGTATAGAAGAATTACGTATGTAAAAGCAGGAATGAACTCGCGACTCGAGTCATGAATTAAAGAACCGACACTCTCAAGATCCAAAAATGCAAATGAATAATGTATTCATTCTCCAGAAGAAGGAGAAAGAGTGAATTGAAAATACATAAAAATTGCATGAGGGATTTAAAGGAGAACCAAAGTTTGACTATACCTTCTACGCATTCAGGAAGGTCCTCGTCGCTGTTGTCACCACAATCATTCTCTTCGTCGCAGAGCCATGAAAGAGGAATACATCGACTGTCATTCTCGCATTGGAATTGCCCGGACGCGCAAACTGGAAAGAAAAAACAAAAGAAGTTACTCAAATTCCTACACCGTTTTTATATGGACAAAGTGCAAGAAAATTATGGAAAGGCGTAAACTTCTGACAGCACCGTATGTACTTCACGAACTCAACACAATAATGTAATTTACGTATAAAGTTATAATGAAGCTTTCAATGAATTTGATTGAAACTTTTGGAATTCGGGAGTAAAAAAAATGATTCATGAAAATGGAAATAAGCTTTTCTGGTAATAAAGCTAACTTAAATTCCAAGAATAAAAAATGAGTGTCATTTTTAAATTACAATTGGAACTGCTCAATCATGAAATGAAGCAATAGTGACAAAGTCTGTGACACTTAAGACTTAAATAAATTACCTTTATAAATAATATTTGATTCTTGATTGTATGATAACCTAATTAACTTTATAACGCAAGAAATTATCTTACAAAAAAAACTATGAATTTATGAAGCTAACAATAAGCTGATGTCAGTTGCTGGATAAAGGAGACTTCAAAACTAACTAGCTGCTATGCTATACCGCGTATTTTGTATTATTATGGAATTTTTTGGAAGTGTATTTAAATAATATAAAAATAAAACTATTAACTAAATACATAACTAAAAATTGAAAGAAAACTGGACTTACCAAGTGGGGCTGACGAGACTTCGACATTGCAAAAAATTCCAATGAAAATCCCAACGATGAAAAGAAAATGGGGGGATCTGCACATTTTTCTCATTGTCATATCCTTTTCCTCTGCAAAAATCCTTTGGTTTTCTACATTAAACACATCATTTAAGAGCGAATTAAAACAAAGGAACTTATTGACAGGTAAAGTTTTTTTCACTTTCAATTATTTAACTTTTAACCCAATAAACACCACTTTTTTAAAAATTCACAAATTCTAAAAAAATAATTATTTCACTTTTATTATTTTATTTGGTAAATTAAATTAGAAAAGCACGAGCACGAGGTTTCCTCCACCGAGTGAGACACGCCGGTAAGTGAGGGGAGACGACAACGAGGCAAAAGATTTGATCAGTCTGGGGGAATAATAAAAAGGAGGAAGAAGGGGGGATCTACACGTATATATTTGATGATATACTTTTACCAGTATTTATATATGAGCACGTAAGAAATCCCCGAGCATTGCACTTCTTCCTTGCCTCGCGGTTTAAACCTCCCCATTCATCCCAACGGGCCGATGCAACGAGTGCGTCTACGCCCTTCGATCTGACCCAGCTCAAGCGCCCTTGACCTCCTTGGACTGAATAACACTTGTTAAGAGACTGATCTGGACCTGGGTCCTCTTCCTCTCAATCTCCTCACGAAGACCAGAAGTGGAGAGGAGGATGGCGAAGGAAGGAAATGGGATTCGAAGGTAGGGAGCCGGTGGGAGGAAGATTGGACGGTGAATGGTGGATCAACAGGATCGTACGATGTTGGGGAGAACCGGCGTCATTCCAAGCGCGCCTTTTCCTACACAACCCTTCAATTGTGCAGAAAGAGCAACGAGGGACGTTCATTGTAATAATGAGCCTCTTCTGTGTTTCCCGTCCGTGCAAAAAATAGGACTCATGAACCAGCTTATACGTTGGCTTACCACGTCTCTGTGCAAAAAAAGAAAAGTCATACGATCGTCTGTATATACTTTTAGCTTTTGACTCACTTGGCACTCCACTCATCCTTTTCGCATTGCCGCCACGATGAGGTGAACACGGTTGTGTGATCTCAATTGTTACATCACACGTCTTCTCGTAGCTCATCTCAACCCCATTATCATCATTAGTCATCTAACCTCTTCGTCATCATAATATTAGTATTAGAGAAGAATACCTTTTCCTTGTTGACATTCGAGCAAGATGTTTTGCATTACTTTATGTTCTATCTAGCATAATGAATGAACAATTTTCGCAAATTGTAAATCCTCTACTATCCTGAATACTTGCATAAATGGGTTAATTGATTTAAAGTAAGCTTAAATCAAGAATGAAAAGGTCGTTATAACCTAACCTAACAAATTTACCAAAAGGAACTTGCACATATTCCCTCATCTTGTGGTTTTTTAAATTGATTGTAGGTACGTCTTTGAAAAAACCCGAACGTGGAGTTTTACGCAAAGGCTTGAAATTCTGGAATAATTTGATAGCGTAATAGAGGAAATTGATGAGAAGGCCTTAGAAATCCCCAAGTCGTTTCTCACAAAGGCAGTTAAATGATTCTTGCGTTTTAAAATTAATAGCCCCATTTTAATGCACACGAGCCTTCATTCCAATGTTACTGAAAACCTATGATTGCCTTTCAACTTTAGTATGCGAATTTAATTCCCAGCTCATTTTCTCCTTTTACTCACAATCAGACGTACTTTACTTTATAATCTAAATTTCGTACGTTCAACACGTTCATCAGCCTCACCTTTTATAAATGACGTTTACTCGTATTCCTATCTCCTTTGACCTTCACTGCAACTTCTGAACCTTTTCTTATCATTATCTTTTAATATTTATAAACATTTTATATAAAAACATGCACTCTATGAAAATCTACTCTTAAAAAATGGCTAAATTGTTAATGATTTGAATAATTAATAATGAGGATTGTTCCAGAATACAAAATATAAAATGAACTATACATACAATGATTGTGAAAATTCTTTAGACTTGATCCCAATTATTTTCAATATGTTCTAAAAAGTCTGGGAAATCCAGAAAAAAGTAGTTGAATATATTATTTATGACCACATGAGCTCAACTCGTCTTCGTGTTCTAAGGTTAGATAGTTTTTGATTTTATGAAAAACACAATGTATGTAAAAAAAAAAGATTAAAGTAAACTAACAATAAGTAGGCGCATTTTATATTTATTATGTTTCTAATTTCGATCAGGTAGCTTACAAGAATCTTTTTTATCTTACACAACTGCTTATAAGTGTGTGCATTTAACTATTTTACTTTTCGAAAAATATAATTGTATTTTGATAATGAATTCATTTTATGATTACCTATGTATGTTGGAAAACATATTCAGAACAAATGCAATCTATCTAAACTTTAATACATTCCTAGATGCACAATTGCTAAGATTATCATTAATAGCAATCAATTATTATATCGAGTAAAATTAGCTCATATTCATTGTCTTTCATTTTCAGTTTCTCATTTTAAAAAGTAACATATATTATTTAACAGTTTACAATATTACAATCAATAGTTCAAAGACTTTGAAGTGATGAAATGACCAGCATAAATTGAGAGACTAAGGCACATTTTTCAATACACTTGTACTTTCAGTCCTCTACTTTTTCAATTATTAAATAGCATGGATTTGTTAGATAAATATTAATCGATTGAACTATGTATATAATGATATCCCAATTAAAATATATAATTTTCTTTAAAAACGTACAAAACAATTTGTAATAATAAAAATAAAGAATAAATATTTATTTAATGAATAGATTTAAATGAAAATAGTGGATGGTTAGATTTAAGGATAAAACGAAGAAGATGAAATAGTTGAAAATTGAAATGAATTTTTAATTTAAAATATTTGTTCGATTAAAGTTTTTGGATTTAAATTGAAAACAATTCCAATAAAAGTGTCTTTAATTCTCATCCGACGGAATTATTAGTACGGATTTTCTTTCATCATCCCACTCACTCAACTTGAATTTCAATAAAATGGTAATTGTAATGTCGTGCTGGGCATTTGAAGTTAACTTTGAATGAGGGATGCATTCGAACCGAGGTGTTTGGCTCTTTTGATCCCCCAATTGACGTCCTTTTTGAAAGTCAAAAGGGAGTCGAATGGAAAAAGAAGGTCCTTAGGAGTAAGCCATTTTACAAAGTTTGAGAGAAAACGGGTTTTCTGAGAGGAATGGAATTTGAGCAGCAGGGAGAGTAATTGGAGAGTGGAGAGTCGTTGGAAAGTCAAAACTGTATGAGATCTTGTGAAGGGTCCTCGGGTTCTTCTTGTGGTTTCCTTCCATCATAATAACGTCCATCATCATTTCCCCTGGAATTGGATGTGCGGGAGATGAAGGGTGGCTGAGCATCATGGCTCAAATTCACTTCTCTCAACGACCCTTCCATTGATCTCCTCTCTGCCTAAAGAACACAACGTCACTTTCTACATTTTCATTAGAAAAATGTACACCATTAAGCCTCATTTCTCTCCTCTCCTTCAACTCTTTTATATAATGTATGAGGGCATAATATGCGAGCTCGACGGGTCGAGCAAGTTAAATTTTTAAATGAATTTCCTTCAACTTTTCATATAGTGTGATTCTGAGGAGGGGAAACGTTCGCTAATGAGATAATTTAAAAGAACTTGTCTTACATCGATCTCCTTTTGAAACTCGATGGACTTTATTTTCATTTGCATTTCGCTCAGTCTTCCTTTCCAGTGTTGTAAACTAGGTTTTAAAAAACAAGCTTTTAGTCATTTTCCCTCCAATTTTATTAAATTGCATTAACAAAAAATATAAGAAATAAAATGTCATTTTACCTAGCTTGCCTCAATGCATTCACCCAGCTTGTAACATCCGAGTCTGTTCTCGTTGTAAAAATGTGTCTTTTGTCAGGTTCATTAAAGAAGAATAAGCCGAAGGCAAAAGGCAAATCTAATTCTGATTCGATGTGGACGCTAAAGTTCTCCAGTATCATCATTCCAACAGGCTAAAAATGTACACAAAAATGGGCTCATAATTAAATTCAATATAATTTATCTTAAATAATCTTAAAGCTTAGTTTTTGTAATTTTAATTTACAATAATTGAAATTATTTTGAAAATTAATTTGAGGAATAAAATTACCTCTTTAAAATCAACTGATCCAACTTCTGTGAGTCGAAAGTAAAAAAGTATATTCCCGACTAGACGGAAAAACCGCTCGCGGAATCCTAAAAATTGATGAAAAATTACATTGATATTTAATATTTAAATCTGTATAACTTAAATCATATATGCTTTATTGCTACTATATATGCTAATTTTTCATTTAAAAATTATAAGTACAAAAAACAAGATTTTTTTTATTTATTATAAGAGTGAATTGCATTATCACTTCAAAAATGAACATATTCGAATGAGAAAACCTTGCATCAATGTATCAAATTAAAGATTAAACTAAAATAATTTCTGATCAAATGATTCTAACGCAAGCATTAATTTTAAATTCCTTCAATTAAAGTAAAATTCCCTCACATTTTGTCTTTGTTTTTGGGCAAATCAAAAGAATAATTAGGTGATAGCAAAGTGTTAAATAATATTTATTTAGATTTTATGAATAAGAATAAGATAGAACGTTAATTGATAATACTTATTAATAAAAATGGTCTTCGTTTGCCGTTGTGTAATTCATTATTATTTTTCATCATATTAATCATAATTCAAGTCAACTTTAAAACTTCCGCTCATGTTCATGATCAGCATTTTCATGTTAATTTCAAGATACATTTGTAAAGAAAAGACATTAAAAAGTGCCTCAGAATAAACTTATTTTATAAACTTATATATTTAATAAACTTATATCTCAATTAAAAATAGTATATTATATTCAACATAATTAATAAAAGATATTACAAATTACGAACGAAACTAACCAACGTCTCTGAACGTGCCAGGCGGTTCTCTGTACTGAAGTCTTCCTTCGAATTGACCCTTCCTTTGGGCAAGCAGGATCATTTCTTTTTCATTGACTCGCATTGTTCTCAGTGTCAATTTGAGCGCCTAATTTCCAATTTACATAGTAAAATGAAACGAACCTGAAAATATAACAATAAAATATTAAAATTATAAAATACACACATTTCATATTTAATTAAGCATATTATTAACGCAATAGCAAACCTTTGATATCCTCCCAAATAATATTTATTTTAAACCAATTGAGTAATTAATCTTATTGAATTAAAGATCATGCATTAAAATTTTGATTTATAGTATTAAGTAAACATAAGTAATGGACCTTAATTTAATACTAAATAAAAAAAATTTAAAGGTCCTCACACCTAAAATTTGGAGATGAAATGAAAAATGTGATGTCTGATGAATTCCCGCTCCATTGAAGGCCGCCGTGATAGCAGGTGTATTTCTTCAAGGCCCTCTGGTGCAGCCAAGCCCAATTTTTTAATCCAAATCGCTTCCTATTCCTTTACACATGCAAAATATCTTCAATTTTTAATTTTCTATTATAAATGCATTTAAAAATGTTGAACACATCAAATTGATTTAAATGAGTTTGAATGCTTAATGATGATCAAGCCATAATGATGATGAAGGGGGATGCGGGGGATGAAAGGGTTGTTGAATGAAAGGGGGGCAGGCGCAGGAAAATCCCCCAAAGGAGAGATTTGAACTCTCTGTGCTGTGTATCTTGGTGTGTGTGTATGGGAGAGAAATGTCTCAACGGTCGCTCGGCAGTTCGCTCCCTTCCACGCCTCGGAAACATTCGCGAAATTAAAATTTTTCCTTAATTAGATTTCTTCTTCCACGTTGGAATATTATTCAAAAATGATATAATTTCTTTCTCTCTCTCTTTGTCTCATTTTCTTCATTTTCTCAGCCTGTTTCTTATCTGTTTGTTCACTTCGTCTTGACCGAGTCCTTATTGGCTCCTTCACAAGTCGTTTTGTCTTGGAGAAAAGGTGAGCTCTCATCGATTGATTTGTTTGTCACAGAGGTTTTGCATTACTTGTTTACTATCTATATTTATTATCATTATTTTGTAAGGAGGAATATTCATTTGTTCAATTCAATGGTCTACTTCATGATATTTCCCTTATTCCCTCTATTAAAATTTGCCTTAAATGTCACAGAGAACTTCGTGTCTTTCGTGAGGTTTAATGGAAGTCGACTGTATTTTTATGGTTGAAAGAAGAATGGCTCCGATTGGAGTGAATGCTTTAACATAAATTATATATTATTTGAATTTTAAGAATAAGCATTTTAAAAGGTAATTCTACTCGAGGAATGCCTTGTTTCTTGTATTTCTTTTGTTAATAATTTGTCAATTTATTTGAGTATGTTGGAGGAGTCATTCTCATTTGTTCGTTGTGGAAGGTGACCGCAAAGACCTCGAATAATGTTTAAAAGGCAAAATATAAAAATATTTTAATTTGTTTTCTTATCGAATTCTACAAAGAAGCTTTGTGAGCCATTGTGACTTTTATTTTAACGGCCATTTCAAACTGAGCTTAGACATCAGTCAGGCTTTATCTTCAGGCCTTACTTCCTTTCTAAACATTTAATTTTAAATTCATAAAAACTTAATTGTCGGTTTTGATTTTCTGTAATTCTGAAAATCTCTGTGATTATAACATTTAAGTAAAGTAGTTTAACAAATTGTACATTATATTGTAAATTGAGAATTAACAATAGTTTTTGATAGGGAAATATTTTGAAGACCATTTGACCATTGAATTGAGTGTTGGAGTCTCGCGATTCGAGATTTGATTCGAGAGTCGATTTGGTTTGCTCATGATTCAACATCCGCAGAGTATTTTGACAATTGGGGATCAACATCATTTGAATTTATTCGGAATTAGGGCATAAAATTGTTCAAGTGAATTTTATTTACAATCGAGTCTTCAATTCACTGAGGGGTGGTTTGACGTTACATTCGATTAACCGTAGCATTCCACATCTCTACTTTACACGGACATTTACCGATTCACATTCTCTTTGTTATTGTCCACCGTCCGCCCTACATTTTTAAAATAAAAAGTTATTTTCTAACCCACCAACTCTATAAAGACTTTTACTCCTTTTTTTAATCACAATTATTAAAAGTAACAATTGATTTTATAAAAAATATTTTATGAAAAAGCCAATTTACGAATGAGCAAATGAAATAAATATAGATTAAATAAGTCCTGTTGATTATTTATTGCTTCATATAGATTTTTGAAATCCATATTTGTAATCAAATTGAGCTCCCATGAAAGGGATATGAAAGGCATTAAGTAATTGAGCGTCATGGAGTGAGGAACCTTTATGTTCATCTAGTCATGAAAGGTGAGAAGGTCAACCTTGCGAAATTTCCTAATTAGACAATGCACTTTTAAAAGTGCATCTTATAAGAAAGTATTTTTAATCTCATTGACGTTCATTCTTCCTCACATCCCCTCCCATTTCATTGTCTTTTCATAAATCGAATTTATCAAGTCCTAGTCCTGTAGTTTAGTACAATATATTTGTTTAAAGCCCATGCCAATGTGGAAATCCTCTATTACCATTAGTTTGTGGATGTTGAATTGTGAGTAGGAAGGTGTTGTATGATAAGCCATTGACTTCGGGGTGGTGTGGGGCAAGAAGTGATCTCTTAAAAAGGCTTTCTCTTTGGCCATGAAGAAGGGGGTGATCTCGAGGTTCGTGCAGCGTGGGCGTCCAGCTTCTACCACTCCATCAACCTCAACTCCGCCAGTGCAGAGAAAAATTAATAATAATACAATCAAAACTCCTTCATCGGAATCTTCAACTTCTCTGACGGCCAAAGCTAAGGGACCCGGCAGTGTCACGAAAGCATCAGAGTTCACGCCAGTGCCAAGATATCCCAACAAGACTCCTACCAAGAAGGACGCTGAGACCTCAAGATCGCCATCCAGTTTAGTTCATAAAGAAGACCAAGGGTCAGCCGACATCACTCAAGAAATCGTCATGGAGCCTATTCTCAGTCAAATTGGTCTTGGGATGACGGTGAATATTAAACGGACGGATGGTAAGCAAGCTCCCTTTCTTATCTATGTATTTATTCAAATTTTCAAACTACTAACTCAAAGCTACTTGTTATTACTTTTAAAGTAATTTTAATAGTTTGGATTTTTTTTATTTGCGGGGAATTTTTCTTTTAAAAAACGTGTTCCGAAGTTGGATTGTATTAAAGATCGGATGATGGGGGATTGACGGGGGGCGAATAAAAGTGTTTTGGGGTTGAGGGGAGATTCCGCACTGCCATTGTGTCCGAATCTGTGGAGCGGAGAAGGACGTCTTGAACCTTGTAGGAGGTTAATACTTTTTAAAAGATACCTACGAGGGAACTTCCTCGCACGGCAAATTGAGGAGAAGATGAATGCAAATTCCCATTCTCTCGCTTGACTCGGGAAGAGTGTGAGAGATTGGCGTAGATGGGGAAGATTCCCAAATATGTCCATCCTCGCCACCTCCTACCCAAACTCATTCGAGAGAGACCCACAACTCCTTTTTCGTCCCAACAGACCTCAACATGATGAAGAATTATTAAATCCTTGTATTTATCTTTTTACATTCTTTTTTTCCTACTCGCGGATTCATGGTTAATTAAATACCCTTATGGCTATTAACTTCCCTCGTGTTTGCTTATGATCAGAATTCCAAATGAATTAGACGGAGTTTTTAAACTTATTAAATGACATTTTAATGGTAATTATATTTAAATGCGAGGTTGTTTGTTATAGTAATTACAACAGATGTCTATGTTTGACTTTAAGAGATGACTGCTTAATCCTCAATGCTAAAACTTTATGCCTTTTGGGTTTTGATAGGACGCGTTCACACTGCTGTCGTGTCAGGAGTTAATTGGGACACGAAGAGTGTCACTGTCGAATGGTTCGAGAAAAGCGAAACTAAGGGAAAAGAGGTAATTATTTTTTAATGATTTAATAAGAATATAATTAAGATTACAAGGGAGATATATAAAAGAATGAAATGTTTTGATATTTTTTCTAAGGTGGACATTGACTCTATCGTGGCGTTGAATCCGAATGTCTCACTAAAACCGAATGTACCCAATTCGCATAACTACTCCGGCCCAATCATTCAAGAACCGAATATTTCTCAGCCTTCCAATAACGTTCTTGTTCATCCATCTGGATTGCCCATCTCAGTCAACCCTCGTTCAACTCTCATTGGAGATTTTCACCGAAACGAGGTTAATATTCATTTTGTCTTTCTTGTCAATTATTAGCTAAGGTTAAGCTCATGTATAATATCGATTCCACAAATGTGATGTCAAAAACACGCAATGTTCTCAATTGCTTATCGACTTCATATTTGATGCTTCATATCTAATTAACATTAGCTGACAATGCTACAATTTCATTATTACAAATAAACAGTAAGTAATGGATCAGTTTAGAAAATTATTAGTTACTTCATTCTGACATTAAAATTAATAGGACCTTGATAGAAAAACACGAAGGTTGAGAATTTGGGAGTTTATATAAATGACATGTTCAATATCGAGATTGTATTTGGTCGCTGAAGGGCGAGTTCCTTCTCCGTTTTTCAAATGAAGAAGAATTAAGGGGTAAAAAGTTTGGTGTAGTGAATCACTATTGCGGTTTTTCTTTCTTTCCTATTCCAATTCTCACGGTGGTTTTAATGTCGACGATTCAAGCTCGTAATATCCATACAAAATGATTTGAATCTCAAAAAGTACTCTTATCACGCGAATCTCCATAGAGGTATATTCTCAATCTCAAACAGAATTCTTCATTTTTATTTTATTACATTATTGACCAATAATGTACAAAAATGTGATAATATCCATATTCCCAATTCCCATATTATCGGTTCTTCTCCAATTGACTCTGCTCTACCATTGAAGTGAAAATATAGAGGCTAATGGTGCTTTGGTGGAATTATTCATTCCAATTCCTCCTTGAATGTCCCGGTGTCCCTGTTGAATGTTGAAGTAAAATCGACTTTTGACAAATGAAATATTTAAACTCATTTAAAAGAGAATTTGGATTTAGACTAAGGATATCCTTTCAGTAGTGCTTGAAAGTGTCGTCGGAAACCATCTTTTTTTCTCTCGCCAATTTGATCTGCTTATTTTCGCATCATCTTTGGGCTTTCTCCTTTTCTTTGCCTGTTGTGAGGTATGGTAAATATTTGAATGTCTTGAGAGTGAAACGTCGTCGTCTGCAATTGTCCTCCTCCTACATTGGCATATTACATGGAGATTTCAGATAGTTCTGCTACCTTGAATTATCTTTATTCCCTTTGTAGCGAATCGAGTGAGAGGCTCAATATGAAGAAGGGAAGCATTTTTGTCAATTTTTTCCATCCTTTCTTTATACACATTTGGTCCATATTGTCTGGGCTGTCTCTGAGTTTCTCAACTTTTCCTCTAAAAGAATTTATAGTAACTTGGACCGAATTCATAAGCCATATTCATTCTTTGTTGAGCCTTTTTCCCTTCTGTTTTCATTTAGGAAAGAAGCCATATGACTTTTCTTTATCTTCCGTCATCAAATCTCATTTGGCCTTCTCTCAACGAACGAACGTGGAAGTTGGATGGAGGAGATGAAGGTTGAACGTAGAAAACAAAAAAAGTTAAATTCGGACCAAATATGGATCTATGAAATAATCTATGCCTTCAAACAGCTTATTTCGGCTCATACATAAATATTATACAGTCCTTAATATTATACTCTATAAAATAAATAACAATAATGTCTTTGTGTAACTCGTAAGGCTTTTTCTTCATTTTCGGTCCTTGACCTAGACCCGTATTTGTATCTTCAATGTCGTATTATTCTAGATCAGTGTTGAGGTAATTTCTAGATCTAGATTTATAAATCTTTCATGGTCTCAAACATTTTTGATGTAAGGGGTTGTACAGTGTTTAACTAACGAATTCTTAAGTAATTTCACCATTTTACGTTGTCCCATTTGCGATTCTAAATTGATTTTAATCTTTTTGATAAAAATTATTGAACCGTTTGACAGAGTTAGAAGCCTGATAGTAATGAGAGAAGCGTTAAGTGAATATTTCATCCCTCGCTTCGTCGAGGTTGTCATTGAGGGCTATTGAGAAGTTTGATCAATTTGTATGGTTTTCCTTTAGGACAGAAATGATAAAAGATTAAAATGGATATGCAGAAAGATGCTAAAAAGCGTCATTTTAGGGATGATTACTAGCTGACTGACTGAGAGAGCGATGGAGAGGAGCCTCATGAATTATTCTTCAATTGCTCCGTTTCTCATTTTTCTTATTACTTCGACCCACACTCGTCGCCGCCTACGTCAAGAATTAGGGAAAGTCTCGCATGGGCTCGTGATTCATCTCATCCATAATACAATCATCACCTTTAACACTATATTTGAAAAACTTGTGATATACTACTTAATACATGTCCATGCACAAGCATATGATTAGGGAATGAAATAGGGTCGTTATATCATATAAGGAAGACTAAAATCTATTTAATTCTTAATTTCCATTCATGTTTATAAGAGTTATTGTAATTCTGAAAATGGGAGCCTCGGTATTCTATTCTATTCTATAAGTATTATTTAGCAACTATGGCTGGCTTGTAGATAATATCAAAAGTGTCTTATTAGACAATCTTTTGCATCTCTATCAAGTTGATTTATACTTTTATATTGATTAGATCGTTAAATAATTATACATTGTTAGACTGAATTCACTGAATGCAATGCATGTCAGAACATGCATAGTTTCGTCTTTTGTAATTTTTTGAAGTAATGCCTAATTGAGGGAAACGTTTTCTTTGCTTTAATAGGTAATCTGAGTAATATGTTATTAGATTGTACCAAAAATGCATGGGCGAGTTTTTAAGGATTTTGCAATATTAATATGTGGGAATGAAATCGTTTTTGACTCGTTGAATCGTGACCAAAGGATGTGTGTTGGAATAGGAGCTTGGAATGATGTTTATGTGTACTTTGCATAGAGTATGAGATGATAATAGGGTGATAAATGATTTGTGATTCAATTTCCACATGTGTGTAATGTTGTAACATGACTAATGACTAACTAACTACTTCTGTGTGGATTTAGCGAAGATGTGGATACGGATCATCATACGCAGCAGCATGAAATACCTACCTGTGTGCGAGTATTTGGGGTGGCGTGTCGTTAAAAATTGACATATTTACTTTCCATGTTACATTTATTTGGGGCAAAAAAAGGGAGAGATTCTTCCCTACTTAACTTCCGGAGTCAACAAACTCCGAGTTGCGCCTCCGCTCACAGTCACCTTCGCAATTCTATTCTCTCACCTGTGCCTGTGGAGCTATGTACATGGAGAATTTAGTCTTTTTTAATTTTATCTCTTTATTCACACACAGATAGTAGTTGTTGGTCTTGCATTGGGAAAATGTGAATGCAACGGTTAAAAACCTTAATTGGATAAATGTAAAAATAAGTAAACCATTTGTTCTTTTTACTTTACTGCTTTTTAAATTATTTTTGCATGTAATTAAACTCGTTTTTGGATTGTAACGGGGAAATTAAGTTTTTGATTCGGATCTATTGTAGTTTTACCACGATTATTATCAATATTATCAGCATAGTCATACTAAATGGCTAAAAAGGCTTTTTGTCTTGGAGTAATAAAGCAACCGGTGCTTTTTGAACTTTGAATCTTAAAGATAATTGTGAGAATTGCTCGCATATGCATCAATAAAAGGTTATATTGGATTATGGGTGAGGTAGGTTAGGGTTAATTGAGATTCCCAAATATTCTATTTCATGTTTCAGTGACATTTTTATTATTATTATAGCTAAAATAATATTTTAGCTGGAAAAAGTTGCCTTCTGTGTATAAATAAATAAATTCTATACATAGTGCATTAGTCTCAATATTAGAAGTTTTTATAGAAGGAATGAGCAAATGTTGTTGATTGTGAAGACAGTGAAATTGTTGGTCATTTGTGACGAAGCCATTAAAAAAGAAGCTTAATTTCTTGCTAGAAAGTTGGGTATTTCTAATTCCTTCTGTTGAGATAATGGGGGATTCCGTGAGGAAGAAATTGAGTTCAAAGTCTTTTTTAATAGTTCCGATGAGAAACTAGGTGATGATTCATTCCCTTGACGTGGAGACTCAATCAGCTTAAATATCATGAGGAATCATTGTCTAGTTCGGTCATTAGATGCATTTCGATACCTCAAGAAATATAAAGAGTCATATAGCGGGCAAGCAATTATTTTTGCAAGAGCACGAGTAAAACGAGTATGTAGCATGTTGATGCTTGCCTTTCGACAATGTCGACGAAGATATACTTTGTTCTGTTCATGCATGTGCGAATAAGTAATAATAATAAAGTAATATTATTGAGTGATCCGAATGTGTGTCAATTGTGACAACATTTGAAGGAAGTATTATTAGGGAATTGAAAGGAGAGTCGCGTGAGGAATTAAATTCCTTCCTTGCGCTTGTGTAATCTTGTCCGAATTCGGCTATCCTTTTAAAGAAGCCAACGATCCCGGCGGAGATATCACTTCCTTCACACCCGTCTGGTCTTCGATTTGAGTCTCTTTGTTGATTATTTCATACCGGTTTTTATAGGGAAGGTTTTTTAAGACCAAGTTTTTTAATCAGTGGTTTTTTCAAAGTGATTGAGCTAAGTAAGAAAGGCTAAAGACAAAATGGTATTTTGTTGCTCTTTTTTCTCCAAGGAAGTTGAGGAGAAGTGTAACAATAATAAAATTGTTAGGACGAGTCCTTTTAAGAAACTTGAACCCGTTTGGACTCCAGGGAATATCCAATCAGTGCAAAATAGAAATTATTACTCTTATAACAATTTAAGCAAGAAGGAAGTGGGATTTGCAGACTTGTCAGGTTCGAATAGAAAAGTCAAAAGAGGACCCGGTAAAATAAAGTTGAGTCAGCGGAACGTCTTTACTGACAAATTCATTAGTGCTCAACGTCACATTGCGAGTCTTCCACCTGACAATTCGAGAATATTTTGGGTAATTTCATTTATTCATTCATTTTTATTTGGTAATGGTAATGAAATGAGACTGACATCATGGCGATAATTGGCATTATTTGTTAAATTGAGAGGAATAAATACCGAACCGAGTGGCTAATTTTTAGGCATGACTATTTTTTGGTTATCAATTAGATTTAATTCATAAATTTTGGAATTTCTTGGTGGCGTCGGTTTTCCATGAGCATGATTGCTCTGTATCACCTGTTTAACCCTGCAGTGTGGGTTTAATGAGAAAATCGGTTTGTGTTTCGGAGAAAGTCCTTGTGGGTGAATTGTTGATTTTAAAGGACGTTTCTTTTCTCTTGTGAGGTTTTTCACTTGTCCGGTAGTCGATCTTGTATGGTCTAGGAGTTGACATACTTCGTAGTGCTTGGCGTTCGTAGGCGAAGGCGAATGGATTGAGTTTAAGGTTGTCGATCGTCGCCTTGTCGACCGTTTGTTGATGATTTCCTCCTTGGATTCTTAAGAATGGGAAGAAATGAAGAAGGCAAGGAGGCTTCCACATTCATACTTCCATACAATAAAACACAGAGGACCAACCGAGGAGCTCAACCAAGCTCAACACTTTTTAATATATACAATTGTTCATTGTTCCTTTTAGAGTTCAGTTCATTTGTGGAATCCATTTATTATACAAAATCTCATTCTGTGATCGACCATCCAAGTGAAATTTCCAAGAGTTTAAAAACTAATTCTTGTGTTATTATGCCAAAGATATCGGGGCCGATGGCGAAAGCACCTGGAGGAATGGGCGGGGTCAACAATACTGGACCCAACAATATGATACCACCATCATCCAATTCTCAAGGTATGAGGAAAACTTATTTAATTTAATTAACTAAATTGAATATTGTTACTTTTCATGATTTTTATTTATCATATTTTATAGTAGGTATTTATTTTTGCTTTGTACGAATGTGAGGATTTTTAATCCTGCTTGCTTTGTTCATATTTTTTATTTGCTTTGATGATGTGTGACACTCGTAGCATCTAAGAGAGCTAAGAGTTTGGAGAATCTTCTTCGTTTGCACTCATCTCCATACACGCAAGCTAGCATTGAAAGAGGATTGGACAAGATGAAGTTTACTGGGCCCTATTTTGGTTGGTGGTTTTCTTTTTTTCTAGTTTTATTTTATTACATTATGCTCACTGTGTCTGACACTGTCTGTTCTGTGAGTTGGGAAAAAATTGGCGAGTAATTGTTTTTAATACGAGTGGAGAGGTAATGGAAGGAGTAATGAACTTTTTACTACCACTGTTCTTTCATTTTAATGGTTTTTTAAAGGTGGGTTATTTAAGAGCATGAGAGAGGAAATGTCAAATGAGATTTAGCATTTAATGTAATATTAAATTAGTACCTGAGAAGTCACATGAGTGAGAAGAAATAAAAAAAAAGTTTAATTTTACTAGTAGTAAATAGATTTTTGCATTCGAGCTAGGTACTCCTGAGCTCGAGAGTAGAAACGTTGAGACGTTGAAAGAAAAGGAGGCCGCCATGGGAGATAGTAATGAGAGGAAATGAGGAGGTTTGAGATGAGACTCATCGTATAATTGGAATTTCATGAGACCGTTTACCTATTATTAAAAGAGGGAGCAATAATAAGGAGAGGATCGTGGAGGAAATTAGAAGGGAGGAATCTGGGTGAAGAGCGTATTTGGGATTCCCTGCTTCTTTTCATCTTTTCATCCCGTTAAGCCCTATGGATTCCAGACGGAGATTTCGTTCCTTATTTTATTAGGAAATCTACGTTTGGGGAAAGAGATAAGACGCGGCGGCCGAACCAGTGCATGAAATCCCTCAACCTCGTTAGATGAGCTAGCCAAAGTAACTCGCTCCCAACCACCATTCGTTTGCCTTTATTGTGGTTCTTCCTTTTCTAATCCTCATTTATTCCCAATCTCCATTTCCAAGAATTATTCCCAATAACAGCCTTTTATAACTATTCTCTCTACTTTTTGAGCTTTGAACAATGGAATAATTAGAATTAAACTTTAAAAATATTGAATTATTTGAATTTTATATCTTTCATATTTGTGTGGTGGGTTTTGGGGAGCTTTTGCTTGTGGCGTCGTGTGAATGTGTGAAGTCGCAAAGTTTTTGTGATAGGAATAAGCGCTCGGGCTACTTTTTATTTAAAGCATTTTTTAACACCATATTAGTCCAGGGTCAACATTTGACCGCAAATTGAAAGAGGATCTGTATAAAGTGGTGCATGTTTTCATAATATGGCGAGTACAGTTGAGCCTTCATCTCGAACAGGTAAAATTCCTCGAGGAACTCATCGTGCTGTCACGGGTACTGGGAACCATACGAGTAACGTTCAAAATGGAAACCAGAGGAATACGCAAAATCACCACCAACAGCAGCAGCAACATGTCGACCGAGATCATCCGATGGACGATGGAATGGATGTTTATCCCAATATTAATCTCCATAATGGAACTGCTTCTGCGACGACGGCTGGAACCGTTACGAGAGATTCGCAAAATCAACCTAATTGTAAGCTTGTGATTATTTATACTTATTAAGTTAAATATGGATGAGTGTTAATGTATATTGGTGAGGTATTAAATATTTATTTTTGTGTATGTTCAGATAATGGAACGAACAACGATTTGAAAAATCGAAGGCGAAGCAATGTGGTGAAAGAAGTTGAGAAATTGAAGAAAAATCGTGAGGAGAGGAGAATCCGCCAAGCTGAAATTAAGAACGAGAAAGAAAACCTTATGAATATTGATCCTGGGAATCCAAACTGGGAGTTTTTAGCTATGATTAGGTGTGCATCATCACATTTCAATGTATCTCATTAAAGAAGTCATTATTATATACTCTACTTTTACAATTCTAGTTGTAACTTCTTAATTGTATTTTTTATTTTTGTCATTTTGGAATTTAACCTTAGTTTTTTGTTATAGGGATTACCGTGCTAGCTTGGATTTCAATCCTTTGAGAGATACTGATGCCGTTGAAGATCATCAAATTACGGTCTGTGTGAGAAAACGTCCTATGAATAAAAAAGGTGAGTCAATAACTTGCTAAATTAAGAAATAAATTGTTTTTAAATAACTTAAAAATTGACTTATTCTTATTAGAATCGCTTTAATTAACCTAAGAAAGCTTTGAATAAAATTGAACATGAGTGTTTATTATATGTTTAGAAAACGGCAAAAAGGAAGTTGATGTTATTACTGTCCCGAACAAGAATGTGATTAGCGTCCATGAACCGAAAACTAAAGTGGATCTGGCTAAATACCTCGAAAATCAACATTTTAGATTCGACTATGCGTTCGACGAATCCTGCACGAATGAATTGGTTTACAAGTACACGGCTCGTCCACTTGTTCAATCCATTTTTGAAGGAGGAATGGCCACGTGCTTCGCTTATGGACAAACAGGCTCAGGAAAGACACACACGATGGGTGGAGATTTCCATGGGAAAACTCAAGATTGTCAGAAGGGGATTTATGCCATGACTGCTAAAGACGTTTTCAGGCTCATTCGATCCCCGACGTACCACAAGCTGAATTTGACTGCCAATTGCTCTTTCTTCGAGATCTACAGTGGGAAGGTGTTTGATCTCTTGGCTGGGAAAACAAAGTTGCGAGTGATGGAGGACGGGAAGCAGCAAGTGCAGGTCGTGGGGTTGAAGGAACTACGAGTCGAGTCGGTGGACGATGTGCTTAAATTGATTCAAGTCGGGAACTTGGCTCGGACTTCGGGCCAGACGTCTGCGAACAGCAATTCTTCTCGGTCCCACGCTGTTTTTCAAATCATCCTCCGCTATGAGTCTGGGACGAGGATCCATGGGAAATTCTCCCTCATTGATTTGGCTGGGAATGAGCGCGGAGCCGACACGTCCAGCGACGATCGTCAGACGCGAATGGAAGGAGCGGAAATCAACAAATCGCTCTTGGCTCTCAAAGAGTGCATTCGAGCCTTGGGACGGAAAAATGTACAGCATGTGCCGTTCCGGGCTTCTAAATTGACCCAAGTCCTGAGAGAGTCCTTCATTTTGGAGAAGAGCAAGACTTGCATGATCGCAATGATAAGTCCTGGCTTGTCTTCCTGTGAACATTCTCTCAACACTTTGAGATACGCTGATCGCGTTAAAGAACTCACCGTCCATGAACCAATGGAAGTTAACAAGATCTCCGCTTTGGCTGATGATGACATGATGAGCCGAGGGTCCGATCTGGCTCAGCTCATTTCTCTCAATGTAATTAAAACCTTATATTTATTCAGTTTTTGAATACACTTATATGCTTCGTGGTGTTTTGTGTTGATTATACATTATTTCCAATTTATTCGGATTATATTGTTCTGACTCAAAAATCTTTTTTATAGGAACACGAAATGTCTGGCGATATGCGAACACTTCATGAAGCCATTTCTAAACTTCAAGAAGCGGAGGACGACATGGTTGAGTTTCACAAGACCGTTTACGATGCAAACTCTCGTTGGATGATGCAAGACAAGGCGCTCCTCACTCAAACGAATCAAGTGGACTATGATTCCGAAGGTAAAGTATTATTATTTTTATTATTAAGTTTTATTTATCAGTTTAGAAGAGGTTTCTTAACAATATTCAGTTATTAATAATGAAGAGTTTATTGGTAGTTAAATTAATAAATTTTAAAAATTTGCAGTCTATACTCAACAACTGGAAGGACTGATTGATGAGAAGATAGCCATGTTCCGTGAGCTGAGACTGAAAGTGTCCAAATACCGTGCGCTCCTCACTGAAGAAGAAACCCAGTCAAAGAAAGTGACAAATAGCGCAAACAAATCGAACCTCTCTCGACGTTAATATATTAAAACTCCTTTTGTATTTCTTTCATTTTGATTTTAAACAATTTCTAGAGCAAAAAATTTACAAGATGATTCAGAAGTTAACCACCGTGTGGGAACTTTTTTAAAAACAAATAATTACTTCATTCATATTTAAATCCATAATTGTATCTACGTAAGCATTTATGTACCAACTTGTATCCCTCGTACCTACTTCACTATATAGGAAAGTTAGTTCTAACTATAAATCTTCGCGAATTTCTCATTGGAGTCTAATGACATTTGGGCTCAAAAAATTCTAATTTGTCACAATATGTCAGCGCTTCTCATGAATGTTTATCTGTAAATATTTGAAGTAGGGTCTCAATCTTGTGAGTATAAATAATTAATCGTTCGTGTATTATTCTAATTTTTCATTCATGAATTTTATAGTTTTTGAAAATTTAACCTTTTTGGTAAAATTCAACTTTGAATTTAAAATTTTGAATAAGCCCTTTGAGTCAAAGATTAATTACTATTAAAAGTATGATAATATTATAATGATAATATAATGTGAACATCCTATTAATATAATTATGATATTAAACATAAACTAGATATAAGTAGGTTTATTAATATAAGGTTATAATGATAATTAAGAGGAACAAAGTTGGGATTTTAAAAAAGTATTTAATAACTTGTGATGCCTTAACCAGTTTCGCTTAAAAGAATAAGATTTTTTTATTAATTGAAAACCCTACGTCTTAATTTTACCATATACCTAATACATTTTTCATTTTCTTTTAACCAATGATATCCGCATAATAATGCAATTTTATTTATTTGACCAAATAAGGATTAGATTTTATTATCTTCATATGAATTTTGTAAGGAATATTCCTTTATATTCTGAAATTGATTGTATTAATTAAAATGAGTAGATTTTAAGATAACCTTTCACAATATTTCACATCTCATGAGTAAACAAGACTTTTTTTTAATGTGAATGGTTCCCATTTATTACATTTTAGGTTTATTTATTTACTATTTTATACTTTTCTCATTTGTCATTTTAAAAATTAATCTTGATTAAGATAAATATACTTTTAAAATTTAAGCCGATACCTAGAGAATAAAACAGTCAATTTAAACTACGTGAACTTTTCTCAACATGCCAATTTATTTCTCATATTTGCATATTTTATACATAGCTTTTATTAATTCATCTTGATCTGGAAATCCATAAACTCAGAGATTAAAAATAGTGAGGTTAAACTTTACCTATTCAATTCCAATTTTAAAATTATTTATGATTTCAATATTTTATTTGTTACACCAATTTTTATTATTTCACTAAATTACATTACATTACATTTACTAAATTTATTACTACTAATCAATATCATCATTAATAGGTATTTTATCATTTTTTCATGCATGAAACGTTTAAATTATACCAATTGAAATGAAGAAAAAATTAAAAATGGTAAGATATATCCATAATTTATGAAACATTCCAAAGTGAAAATTGAAAGACATTGAATTTTTAAAGATCGTTCCCTCGAGATTAAAGTTTTGAGTATTGAAACCTTGGAGGAACAAAGGATTTAATAAATATTTTAAACGATATGGAGCAGAGATGCGAAGGTAAAGGTGAGGAATTTAAATGGAGAAAGCATATTTTCACTCTTGCGCTCCTTATTATCATTTTCTAATTTTGGATTATATAAAAAGGTTCAAAGATTTTCTTTCTCAATCTTAATTTGCCGTTCATTTGAGAAAGTCGGCTAAACTTAAACAAAATGTCTAAACTCAATTTGAAGCCAAGTCGTTTGAAACAATTACTCATCTGGATGTCTGCGATGGATTTGAAGTGAGTGATTTATTAGATTGATTAATTTTTTAATTGTTTTAAACATTTACACATAAAAAGTTTCTTCCCTGAAATGTGTAGCTGTTTCAAAGTTATTCCAAGAGCCATTAGAAGAAGATTTGATCGGAAATCTGTAACAAAAGCAATCAAATTTTGGGCAACTGGTGGAGAACTCAGGTCTGTGTCATTTGAGTTATTCTTTTCAAAATATATTCTGGCAAACCATAATTTTAAATGATTTTTAGTTAAAATCATTAAAAAGCATGGGAATATTAATTTAATTTTATTATTAGTTCTTCTGGTCCAAACCCTGACATGTATCGAGTGGTGAAATATCGTAAATCAATTCATGACTGGGCTGAGAAAAGGTACAGAATGCTTTAATAGTTAAACCTCAACAACTGTTTTTATACCTAATGTCAAATATAGCAAGAGCAATTTGGAGCAACTTGAGGCTCAAGACGCGTTGCTTGAAGAGTTGAGTTTAGAAGAACTCGTTGGATTGGAAGGTTGTGGGGCATTTGGAGAAGATGGCAACTTCTTAAAGATCATCAAACTCAAAAGATCTTTCAAGAGTTGGATGAAAAGAACGTAAGAAAAGAATGATAAAACTAACATCATAGGTATATGCATATGAAGAAATTGAATTAATTTTTTATTTTATGTAAGGAAATCAATTGATTTGAACCGTCCAAGATTTGGAAAACCAATTGACATCATCAAACTCATTAAAATGAAAAATAGTTTGCGAGGATGGCTTAAGAATAAAAAAGAGTGATTTTTATATTTTGTTAAAATTTATCAATCATACTTACTGAGATACTACATGCATACTCAGTAGGTAATTAAAGAGTAATAATCTTTTATATTCAAATTCCCAATCTTTATATCATAATAATTTTTAATTAAATTGAAAGTAAATTAACGAGACCACGAGCTCCTGGCGAACAGCCTGTTGGACTCCTTAAACTCATTCAAATTAAAAAGAACGTTAAAGCATGGCTCAAGAAGAAAATTACGTAATATCAAAAAATTTTAATGTTTAATAATTTACTTTAATCTCCAAAAATCCAAAGATAATAACTATCCAAAGATAATTTACTTTAATTGGGTCATAGGAGCATTTTTCCTAAAAGCTTTCTCAAATTGGCTGGAATTAAAAGAGCTTCTGTTCAATGGCAAAACAAAACAAAGAATTCAATAAAGTAAATCAATATTTATTATTATTAATTATGATATTTCTAGTTCAATTATTAATCAGATAATTTAACGACCTTATATGTAAATAGATAAAATGGGAATAGATTATACATAGATTAAATGGAAGTTTGGATTTAACAATAAATAAAAAATTATAGATCTTTGACAAACAGCATGGCTTCACTAGGAAGAGACGGACAAACTCACCAGGATGGAAAGGGGGTAACAGGGAAAACATTGGGATCAAATCTCGTGAAAGAAGGAGTCGAGATTCGAAATTTAACAGGGGTGGATCAAGAGACTCAAACAGATGTGACTTTGGTCAACTCTCGTCCAGGTTCACGTTCAGGTTCCGTTTCTCGACAATCACGTCAAGAGAAATTGGATGCAATGACCAAATTGAAAGATATTTCACATGAGGCCAAGGTTGAGGCAGAGAAAATTGCAAGGGATCTTCAAGCTGAAGGCATGAGTCATTTGAGCCATGAAGATCGTCAAAGACTTACGGAACTCAAAGGGGAATTTGAAGAAGCAGGGAAACTCATGGCCGAAGCCAAAATTATCATGCAAGTGGCTGAAGCTGAATTCAAAGAAATTGAGTCCATGTATCAATCAACGCTTGAGTCTGCAGTTGTAAGAAATCCCATTTAAATGAATGATTAAATATAATACTAAATGATAATGATAATGATAAATTTTGTAAAATTAATTTAATTATACGATTTATATTATACCTAATATTCTTTAAAAAATTTTAAAGTTAACTGCAATTAACTGCAATGTGGTAGCTTATAAGTTTGTGTCATTGAAATGAATGAACGAAGGTTCCGAGCAAAGCAGCCAATTCAATGAAATCCCTCCGAGGAAATCCTCCGAAAGCTGTAAAGTTGGTGATGGAGGCCATTTGTGTGCTAAAAGGAATAGAGCCGCATGTAACGTACGATCGTGTGACGCAACAAGTCCTTAAAGTCGACTATTGGCCTCCGTCGAAGAAAATTCTTGCAGGGAATTTTGTTGAAGCTTTGGAAGGCATGCGGATTCCTGGAGCTTTGGATCCTGACAACACACGTGAATTCGTCGACACCGTTCTCAATAGCAAGCCATTCAATCGGCAAGAAATCTCAAAAGCTTTTCCTCCATCTGCAGGTCCACTCTCATGCTTAATAATCATTTAATTTTTTATTGTTTATTTATGAAACAAATCATTTAAAATAATTGATTCAGTATCTTTGATTTATTAGTATTATATGACTGGCTCATCAAAATCTACGATTTGGGTAATCTCATCCTATATTACTTACCATTATTATAAATACATATTAAAACTGATAATTGTGCATTAACAATAAATTGATTTAATTTAAATGCGATGATTAAAGGATATCTCTACGTTGTGTTCGATAAGAGAGAACAAAAGTTTGAAAAAGCCCTAGCTTTATATGAAAAAGGAAAATTGGCTTATGAATTCCTCAAGAATCAAATTGCTAAATTGGAAGGTGACAAAAGTTCCAGAAGTTTTATCTCAAAGAGCAAAGTCCCCATTCGGAAGTTCAAGAAAAATGATTAAACTTTGTAACTTTATTTGGTTTAAAAACTGCAATTGAATAATCAGTTTGTTTAGTTTTGGTGCTTTTAATGATGAAGAATGAGTTTGAGCTTAAAATAAGGAACAAGTCGTAATAATACAGAGATACAAGTGTTATGTTTATTTCTGTCAAGAAAAAATTAAATATAAAGAACAAGGAAATATATTTTAACTATTGAAAAAGTTAACTAATAAACAATAAACGTTTAATGAGCTCTGACTATCAAGATACAACTAAAAACTATTCGATTTACTTTGATAATTAATCAGTTCAAGAATATATCGTATATACTTACAACTTTTTTATATTAACAGAAGAGTAAATAAAAGAAGGTAACACTTCATAAAAATGGCATATAATAACAATATTTATGTTATTATATAATTTATATAAAAGTAAATTAATTATGATATTTATGTTTTACGATTTTACATGTTTTAATGATTTGTAAAATTATTTATTTGAAAAAGTAAAATCTTTCATAAGCAAACTTTAAAATAAGATGAAATATAAAAAATTATATTTATAAAAGAAAATGTAAAAGAATTACAAAAAAACTATACAATAACAAATAGCAAAATCTTATGTACAAGCCTTTAATGGCATTAAGTAAAAATTATAAACATAAAATAAATATATGCCAGTGTAAAATTTAGAACCTTAATCTCTTACTTCTTTCTATTATCAAAATGTCATCACATTTAATTTTCGAAGTTCCCCTTCGACTCGACTTTCAATATATTCATATTTCATCGTAAATTGCAATATAAATTTCTCTTAGGAATTTTATGTACAAAAATGGATTTAAAGTCTAAAAAGAATCAATTCCTTCATCTCCTCTGGTCCATATAAAAAGGTACAGAGAAGTCAAAATCTCACCACGTCAAGCCTGTGAAGGTCAATAGTCAAGGTCTTTTTGAAAGAGTGTATGAACCCGAAGTTGGCTCCACGGATCATTTTGGGCAATTGGCCATGAACTTCTTCAAGATGTCGTCGATAGTCCAACACGTCCTCAGCCACATGGTCACATCCGATTTTCTCGCACATGAAGGGATCCACCGTGTTCTTGACACACACTTTGGAGATGAGATGAACAAATAGGAATTTCCTTTGCTTGAACACGGCCCCGCACATCTTACACCGACACACTTGCTTGAAATGAACCTTCACCCCATGGGCCGATAGCATGTGCCGCGTGAAATTGAAAGTGTTGTTGTACGAGGCGGGACATTCGTCACAGTTGAATCGCACGTCTTCGTTCATGATCTTCTTGTACAACTCGGACACTTCTTCGTTCTCAAAGGATATCTCGTGCTCATTTTCATTCTTTTCTCCTTCAACATTCTCATTGTCACTCTCGTCCTTTTCTCCATTGTCTTTTCCCTCGTTGGTTTTCTCATTGGTTTTCTTTTTATTTAGTCTTTTCAGCGACGCACATCCCCCATGGGCCGAGCTGATGTGTTTCTTGACTAAGACAGTGAGAAAGCTTTTGAATGAGCACTTCGTACATCCAAAGCTCAACTTCTTATGGATGAATTCATGGGTTTTTAATTTATTAGTATTGGAGAACTTCTGATCGCAGAATTTACAACTGTACTTCAAACGGACAGTATTCACAGAGCTTTTTCTTACTCTTCTTATTTTAAATCCATTTGTAAGAGTTTCCTCGTCGTCATCCTCCCGAGCCCCATGAATATTCAAAAACTTGGGAACCTCCAAATTTTTGTGAACTCGAATAAAATGAGATTTAAGTCGGTATTTGTAAATGAACTTGTAACCGCAGGCTGGGCAATTGAACTGATGATCTTTATGTTCAGCCTCGTGTTCGGCGACTTCAGTGTCCGTAAGGAACTTCCTGGAACAAAATTTGCATTTGATCCATTCCTCATCTTGATTGAATTCCTTTGGTTTATTTGGACTTTCACGGAATCGCCGCTTCACGAACCAATGGTTCGCATAGTTCACAGCCCTCTTTTGCGTTCTCTCTCGACAGCTCTGGCGACGAAACTTTGACGCGTTTTTGATTTTTGTCCCAGTTGGATCATCCTCTTCTTCCTCCGAACTGTAATTTTAACAAACATTATTTTAAATGAATTATTCTTAAATAAAAGTATAGTATTTAATAATAACACTTTTAGTAATTATTATATGATAATTATTGTATAATATTTAATAATAATTACTAAAAGTGTTATTATTAAATACTTATTAGTATTTATAACTTAAAGTTATAAAAGCTATGTATTAGTAAAAAAAAGATCACTTTTAATATTATAATTGAACTGTTTATTTGTTTTTAATTGAATTTCTTACTAGATGTATTTGCTTCCGAGATTATTGGGATCCGTTCCTTCCATGACGTCAGCCGCTTCCTTCATCCTTATGACCGCTTCAGTCTTTCTTTTCCCAAACTCGTCATCCTCCACTTCTTCGCCCCTTTCAATCGCAGCTTGTCGCTCGCCCTCACGGGCTTTTCGCTTCTCTGTCAGCTTTTTAAAATATTCTCTCCTCGCCGCGGTTTGCTCCTTCAACTCAAGTTTTTTCTTATTCAAAGATGCAATCCGCTTGGCATTTCGCTTCTCTATAAATTTTTTCCACTCTTCCGGGTCCCCATTTTTAAACCTCGTCATGAAATGAACTTGACTCGGCTTTTCCGTTTTTTCCATCTTTTTCACTTTCCTTCTTTTCCTCTTGATCTCCTTAGGAGAAGAGTCATCGGAGGACTCAGAGGATTTGGTCAATTTTCTTTTCCGAGACACAGGCTTCTTCACTACCTTTTCTTCTTCACTGGACGAAGGTTCTGGAGGAGGAAGAGGATTTTTCCTTGGCCTTCCTCTTTTCCTTCCAGGCATTGGAGGTTTTCTTTTGGGCTTGGGGTTCTTTTTAGCCAAGAGCATTTTATCTTCAGTCCTCTTCGCACAACTTCGTTTTCTTCTCTTAGGAGACGCTTTGGATTCTTCTTTCGCACAATTTCGTCTTCTTCTCTTGGGAGAAGCCTTGAGTTCTCCTTCCTCTTTAGATTCATCTCGCACGAGAGTCATTTCAGGTTCAGGCTCAGGATCCGGCTCCGACGGAGGACTTGGCGGCTCAATATATTTCCTTCGTGGTTTTCGAAATTTCCGTCGAGGTCTTAAAGCCTCGCTACATTTTGCAGCGTTTAGACGATCGTCTTCGTTTCCGAATTGATCCGCGTGTTGGTTAGTTAAATGCACATTTAGCATATTCGAGACTGCAAATAATTTCCCACAAAATTCGCACATGAACGGCTTTTCCTTCTCGTGAACAACTTTGATGTGGGCTTTCAAGTAGTCCGGTGAGTAATTTTTGTCACAAAATTTACACTTTTGGAATATTTTCAAATGTGCAATGGTCACATGTCTAGTGAGACTTCCAGCCTGAGTAAAGAACTGACCACAGATTTTGCATTGAACTTCTTTGTAGTGGCGGTTCACAATTAAGAATTTGAATTCCGGGTGAATTCCCTTTAAATGATTTGTCAATGACGAGCACGTTGTGAACTTCCGGAAACAAAATGAACACTCCATCTTTTCCATCATGGCCTTCACTTTGACTTCATTTTCTTCTTGTTGGTGCGTGAAGGTTCGCAGGTTCTTCTTGAGCTTGAGCTTCTCTCTTTTCATTTCTCTTCGTCTCATTTCACGCCACTGGTTGTTCTTCAACATTTGGGCCTTGATCGCGGCCTCGTCCAATTTCTCCAAATTGATCTTAATTGGTGTGAGAGGAATATTGCTGTGTTGTGATAGCCTTCGAGTTGGACTAAGACTGAGCTCTGGTTCAATTATAACGTCTTTGTCATTTGGATCCTTTGTTTCTTCATTTAATGGCTCATTGGTCAGAGTTGAATCAACTTCAACCTCTTCTTTGACAATGTGTTCAATCAATTCAATTGAGTCTTTGTTTATGTTTCCTTCGTCGCGTGGCTCTGTCATCGCATTGTTTAATTCATTGTTGACTTCCTCTTCTTCCTTAACTTCTAGCAAAACGTCTTCTTCTTTGATAAGGCTAGGAGACATTGGTCTTGAGTCACCGCCCGAACAAAATTCTTCTTTCACGATGCTGTAGGCTCTTCCTATTATCAACTGAAATTCATCCTTATCTTCGAACTCCTTCAATTCACTATTTAATGACAAAATTGACTCGTTTGAAGGCGGAGCTTGAATGTCTTCTCCGATCGTGAGCGACTGGATTTGATTTGATTCGATTGTAATTGATTCCTCAGCTTGTGACTTCTTCCCCTTTGTTGACTTTTTTCCTTTCTTACTTTTCCTCATGGGTTCATTTATAAGAAGAGTTCCTGGATTTCTCACTGATCTCCTCAAGGGACTTGACTGCTCTTCTTTGACTTCAGAACAGTTTGACTCCAATGATTCTTCTTTAACTTCCTCTTTTATTTCCGCTTTGACGATTTTGTCTGATTGAGAGATTTTCAAATTTTTAACTTCATCCAGATTGATTCGGCTCAATTTAACAACAGCCTTCTTTTTCCCTTCCACAGATTTTATATTTATAGTAGTATTAAAAGTTGCAATTTTACCACCACGAATACTAGAAGCAGCTGACTTTTTAGTTACCTTGTTCGGCTCAACTGGTTGAACAACTGGGATTTCTTCTTCATCACTTTCTGAGTCAAGAGTGATTTCTTCGATGACCTTTTTCTTTTGAGATGCTGGGCCAGGCGAGGCATATTTTTTCTCTAATTGTTTATTCCTCCGATCGCGTCTCCGAGGATCATCAAGAGTTTCACCTTCTACAACTTTAAATGTGGACCTTCCCCTCGCAATGTCTTTTTGAATTGCAAACTTTAGTCCCTTGAGCGGGCCTGGAAAGAGGGGCATTAGTCTCGGGGTTGTTGACTTCTTGGAAACTAGATTAGATTTTGAAGAAGCGGCGACCTTCGTTTCATCCGTCGAAGGTATTGACGAAGACCAGCGAAGGGGTTTGGTTTTTACCAGTCGATTTTCCATTGCGGCTCTTCGAATTCCGCGAGTATGAAGAAGATCAGGCTGATTTGTTGAAGTTGGAGGAGGAAGAGATTTGACTGGGACTGCCTTAGGAGTCAAAGGCTTTTTTAATTTATTTGATTGTATAGTGGGAGTCAATTTGGGTAATTGCGGCGATGATATTGAAATGTCTTTACTATTATTTTGATTATTGGATCTTAATCTTGAGCTTTGAATTTCACTTTTGAGAGCAAGATTCTCTAAAATCAATCGTGATCCGTGGTTAGTTTTAATTTCCGGAGTCAGAGTCAGGCGTTTTCGAGGCGTATTTTGAATGACGTTGACTGGAGTAATTACAGCCTCATTTGGCATCTTGGATGAATTGGACGATTTCAAAAATTGGATTTTCGAGTTCGAATTCGTTTGGAGACCCTCGGAGTGGTCGTCGGACTGAGTTTCTTCGCTCGCTTCCTCACCTATAATAAAAACAATGAATATGAATTAAGATATTTCATTCTGTCATGAACTCAGCTGGGCACAGGCATAGAAAAAGAATCGAAATTAAATACGAATTTAAGTTAACTCTAAATAAACCCTTATCTATTCATTCAACCTAAGATATTTACATTTTTCTTTTAATACTTAAGTCTTCTAATTCAATGTCATTACAATATTTATTGTTAATAGACAGGAAAACTTGAGCTAAGGAGTGCACTTCTTGGTTTTAATTTTTAATGTGTGTATACCCAATTGCCCATACCACAGCTAAGCTCATGGGACTATAATTTATGTCTTACATTACTCATACTGTTGCTCTTCTCTCCGGCTCCTTTCCTATGAACCTTCAAATGCTCCTGTAGTTGGTACGTCGCTTGAAAGGAATCTCCACACTCCTTGCAGCTCACTTTGGCTGTTGAGGCCTCTTTGGCCTGTTCCGAGTCTTTTCTAAGCTCTTTTGTCTTTGCCAAACATTTGTCCAATTCCTCTTTGGAGATCCGCTCAACGAAGACTTTCAACAATCGCCCTAAACATTCAGCCTTGAGTTCAATAATTTTCTCCTTCTCCTTCCGCTCTTCCTCTTCTTGTTTCTTCAAGAGTTTGAGTCGTCTCTCTTCACTTGTCAATTTGACTTTGACTGGGGGAGGCAGAATTGGAAGGCATTTCACTTTTTTCACGACAGCACGACGATGAACGTGTTTCTCATGGATCGTCATAGATCGCTTGTTGTTAAACGGAGCATTACAGTCGGGACAATGGGCAATGATCATTCCATTGTGCGTGCCCATGTGGCGCTTAAGAGCATCTTTCAGGAAGAAGCTCATTAAACAAATGTCACATTTGTACTCCTTCTTGCCGAAGTGCTTTCGGTCTCGATGAAGTCGAAGGTGAAAAAGTTGTCGGAAAAATATACCACATTCAGGACACTCGTGGGGCTTTTCTCCAGTGTGGAGCAATTTGTGAGATGCGAAGGACCCTTTGGCCAAAATCTTTTCACATAAAGGACACTTGACTTTCGTGTCGGAAATGGAAATTGGTTCAATTTCAGGCTCCTGTTTGGAGGAAGAATTCTTTCTTTTCTTTTCTTTTGGCACCTTGGGCAAGGACTTATTCTTGGTTTTCACAACCTTTTGCGCTTCTCCGTTCAAACTCGGTAATCCAGCAAGAGTTGACGGATTTGATGAGAGTTCTTGAAATTGGGAGCATTGAGGGTAACCGTTTGAGACGGCCGTGGTCGGAGAGTTGATGACGTTCATATAGTTTTCTGCTATGTTTGTCCTCGGATCTGGCACGACGGGATGCGGAGGATGTGAAGTTTGGTGATGTTGGTAGTGAAAATTCTGATTATTTAAACTCGTCGGGGAAGAGGAAGCGTACTGTGGATTTGGACAGTATGGCTGATGAGGCGGAGTAAAATGATTCGTATTCAAAGAAGCATAAGTTGAACTCCCCGTGGATTGCGGAGAGTAATGAGGCGGAGTTGAAATATTGTAAGGACTCCCAGTAGAAAAAACGTGACTCGAGTGGGACGGCGAGGGGTAATTGGGCTGTGAATTGACAATTAAAGGTTCACTATTAGTGGTAAGCTGTGAAGGAGAATGTATTTGAATGAAGTTTGGATCAAATGGCTGAGGTGGATGCGTATAAAACCCGTCTTGAGAATTCCCTTGTTGGTGATGAGGACTCGAGTGATGAGGAGAAAAATAAGGTTGTGACGGTGGGACATGATGAACCTCTTGAGCAGGGGTGGAATCATATGGCCCATTATTGTAAAAGGCATTCCCATATGAATACCCATCATCTTGAGGGTAAGAATAAGGCTGCGCATCAGTCCCTATCATTGACTCCTGTCGTGGTGGTGGCTGATTTGGGTCGAATTCAAGACCAAGGAAAATACTCGAATTCCAAGCACCTTCTTCTTCCCGCTTCAGCGGCAATCCTAACCCATCGAGATCAAGGTCCATCTAAAAGTAATGAGATTTTTAAGTTTTTAATAGTAAATGCATTAAATGTGTAGAAAATGAATAAAAATAAATCACTCTTCTCGATCACCATTAAAAATTCATCCATACAATAAGTAAACCAAACATAGTAAAAAAATTAACTCTTCGAAGGTAATTTGATTATCAATAAGACTGACAATGAGCCGAAGTCAGATCTCTAAATCGTTTGTTCATATAATAAACCGTGGGTATAAAATGAATAATTTCAAATTGAACAAGTTTTTACCTTATATTACACAATGATGCAATAAGAGGAAAGGGAAAATAATCCAGTATTGTATCACCCGATCCGGGGGTCTTTTAGGGAACGAGGAGATCTAAATATAAAAAAATTAAAAGTGAATGGAATTACAATGACCGTGCTTGATAACTCTCAATTTAACTTTAATCTTCTAAACGAAAGAAGAAATTGGGCGTTTAATTAGTTCAAGTTATTACCTGGCTTTAATTATCACACTCAGTCTAAACATTATGTCCAGTCGATGTTTCGACGCTTGAGACGAGGGATTTGCATTTCCCGAACGAGTTTCCGGATCCGAAACCCATAGAATCGTCAATGATGAAGGATGATTGTTGTCTTGTTGTATGGGAGAAAAACGCAAAGTTATTTAATAGCTCACAACGAGTTGGCATTGAAAGAAGGAGCCGCTCATTTCTCCACCTTTCGCACCCTATTGGGGCTTTGGATATTGTAAACAAGGAATATCTCAATTCAGACCCAATTCCTTTCAATCTGGGCTTGGAAGGGGTAAATGAAATAATGTAATATGGATATTAATTCACCTAAATTAGCAATTAATTCAATAAAATATATAAGATATAATATTATCAGTATGCTCTCGTAATGATTGAAAGAGAGTGGAAATGAAAAAAATTATATTTCATAACAAAAGGCATTAACTCAATTTATTCATATAAAATAATTTTAGGGCCCAGCACACTACACAATAAAAAATAATTATAATTTGTAAATTATATTCACTAGATAATTTATATTATGTAGTATTATAGTAAACGCGTATAAAAGTCTCAAAACGTTATATTAATATTTAAAAGAATATTTCACATACTAATTGATATTGTGAATTAAGTAAATAGTCATAAAGCATTCTTGCATGTTTTATGTAATATAATCTTATACCTAATTTATTTTCTAGTATACTTTTAAAATATTTGAAATGAATTTGTGAGTATAAAAATCTAGTTTTTATTTTTTCTTGGGAAGGCTTCCAAAAGCGCTGATGATCGTCGACTTCGTTCCTGACGCAGTTGAGGTAACTGTAGGAGGGAGAATTGAGGATGATGAACCTTTTTGATCCCATTTGGTTTTTCTTCGTTGTTCCTCAATGGAGGTTGCTGTAAAATAAAAATAAAATTGAAAGCCTCTTATCTAGATCTACACTGTAATAGTTAATCAAATTTGAATAATAATTTGATTTCATTTCATTGAGGAGAAATGAACTTCTTACTTGAAGGCAGGAGAATTGGTGGAGGCAAGGCTCCATTTCCTTCTTTCTTTATTGTTCCTGAGACATAGTCTATTTTGGTTCGCTCTTTCCGTTCTTTCTCTCGACGCTCCATGTCAGCTTTCTGTGCTTTCCCAAGTTCATCATAATATGAGGATTCGGGCCACTCGTGAGGGTCATACATGTCCTACAATACATTAATTAAGGTTATTAATTATAATCATTATTATGATTAAAGTTATTCACAAAGACTATAGGTTCTGTCCAAGTAATATGCACAATTGCAAACCTCCCCTTCCTTGCCTTTTCAAGAATATCTAAAAATTCTTCCTTCTAAATTACGTGCGATATTTTTAAATTTCAATTTTATCATTCTCTGCACCAGAACCGATCGATTACTAAATACGGTTCGATAGCTGTTTTAAATAGGGATATAAGTATAAATAAAGCATTATCTTATGGTATGAGCGGAATTACCCTCGGATAATTAGTTCCTAATTCGTCCAGATTGCAATACTTAATGAGTTTTTCATAAATGCTTGGGTTTCTGAAACTCTTATTATTTTGAATGTACTCGTTCATATCAAATCCTCCTTTTAATTTTTTCTCGTTCACTTTTGTAATTTTTTCTTGGAGTTCCGGCCGGCACTTTGCTGTGGGTTCAGGAGGAATACGTGACTTTCTTTCGCTAACTCCCTCTGAGTCAACTTTGGAAGGTGAGGGAACGTCTTCTTGGGTCTCCATTTCAGGCGGTGACTCTGATGTGTAGTCGTCGATTGCATCGTCATCAATGAGATCTTCATCTTGGTAGGAAACCAAGCCATTTTTCCGAGAAGGGCGAGAACTCTTCGGAGCGACGCTTCCGTCTCCACTGCTACATGAGTCAGGGAGTTGCGGTGAACTATGCAAACTTGTCTGATCTAATAAATAAATTTATAATTAGATAGTAATTCTTGGAGCATACCTACATGCAAAGTACATTTATTGAGATCGATTTGTAAAGTGAAATTGAAAATAAAATATATATATTTACCTTCTAAATTGTCATTTGGCACAGCGACTCCTTTAACCAAATCGAGATCGTCTTCGTCTTCAGAGTCTGTGTACGTTGCCGTTAGGGAGGCTAAGGCTGATCCTGAAGATCTTAATGAATTCTGAGACGACATTTTACCTATTGCCACAATTAATCACTTAATTCATTTGTGTAAACAAAATAACGAATAAAAAATTAAGTATTAAATAGGGAAATATTTTAGAAACATTTTTTTCATTTATTGTCCAAGTCTTATAACTATGAAGACAGAGCCACGAAGTGAAAGTGACGAGCACGAAGACGAACAAAGCCTTGAAGGAAATAAACCAGCTATAGCAGCTTAATACTTACAATTAGCTTGAGCTTGAGCTGAAACGCTGGAATTGGAAGTCGGAACTCGGAACTGAAAGAAACAGAAGATCAGTTATATCTGGCACTCATTTCTCCGTCTTTTCGCACTATTTTGGGACTTGGGTTGATGTAATCAAGGAATATCTCATATAGCCTCAATTCTTCGTTTCATGCTTACTCAATTCAATTTACAAATTATCAATATTAATTCTTTTATTATTATTATCATTATGCTCATAACATATTAAATGGAAAGCAAAATATGGAAATAAAAATGCAATATAATATTTTTCTATACCATACCTTGTATACCCAATTATGTATAATTATAAATTATTTTTATAACAACGTATTAATTCATTTTATTCAAACATAATTTTTAGGACACAGCAAAAATTAAAAGATTGACAATCACAATATGTAACCTTATTCTATATTTTATTTTTAATTGAAATATTTTATACTATTGAAATGAATGTCGTAAAGGCTCAAAACGTTGTATCAAAATCGTTTTAAGAATATTTAATAAAATATTTAACTCGTATTTATATAGCATATAAAAATAAATACGAAGAGGTAATATAATTAACATTATAAATAAACAATGAATAGTAATTAATGAGTAAATAATTAATATATAATCAAATAGTATACAAACTTGTATATATTTTTGACAGGCAATTATTGAGCGATTTACACCATTAATTATTATCCAATTGTTATTAATTGATATAATAAATGTATACCTTATTCAATATCTCAATATCTCATAATAAAAATAAAATAATATTAAAATGAAAAAAGGAATGACTTAAAAATCGTATGAAATCGAATATCGTGCAGAGCACTCATCAATAGTGATTTACAGATTAAAATTATTAATTATATAGGTAATACTTTTTTGATTTAAAGTTGAATTGCACATTGGACATTAAAAATAACCCGTTAAAACAGTCTATATTAAAAACAAGCAATTGATAAAAATTATTAAAATAACACAAGTATATAAATATATATCCAGTGCAATTTAAATTAACAGCTATTTTCGTCACATGTCACATGTATTTTCTTTGAATTTACATATAAATACAAGTGACATGTAACGAAAATAGCTGTCTATTTAAATTGCATTGGAAATCAAATTGAAAAATCCCTTATATGCATTAGAGCATAAAATATATAGCTCATTTAAGGTACATTGAATTAATAAAATAATGACATTAAGCAAGACATTAAGTAATATACCACTATATATATACAATTCATTTATGTCGATAAATATTTATTAATTAATCTATCAGATTCAGCTTTTTTTACTGAAATACTAACTATAACTGATTACCTAATATAAAGAACATATTTAGAAGCTATAAAATAATTGAAAATAAATCAATAGGCACATTGTGTTAAGGCAATTCATTGTGAGCAACCATTAATTGACAAGAAATTCTAAAGTATGAAATTATTCTAAAAAAATATTTGAATGTCGAGTGATTAAAGTGATTAGAGATTCAGACATTATTGATGGGAGTGGATATTCTCTCCACATTAAGAACAGCCATTTTATAAAAAGTTAAAATGTTCCCAACATTATCATTAAGTTGTAAATTATAGGCTCGCTCTCTATGAACCGTCTCCTTATGTTCGTCCCGCATTTGCTCATTGGGGAAAACATTTCTCATCAGGCAATCGCAGTTGGAATAAAAATATTTGGATTCGTCGCCTCCACCTGTTTCATCGTCAACATCCCAAACGCTTCCAGGCTCAGATTCCGTCGTGTTTTCATTCTCAGCTACCAAACCAGGAGATGGGCCTCCGCGTTTAAACACGTTTTCTAATTCGATCATGGGATTCATGGTCTCAATGAATTGGTTGTCCAATTCAGTTGGCTCGTTTTGTACTGGTTGAAGATGATTGTCATTGGGGCCATGTCCTTCGTCAATCATCTCCTTATAATGATTGATGAAGTAATGGTCTGCGAGAGATTTCTCAGTATCACAAGGAGAGTTGCAGAATTCGCATCTTAGAATTCCATCAGGTTCGATGAACCTTGGCATTGAACTTTCGTCTGATACACTCACATCCGCGTCATAAGCGTCAGTTGAATCCCTGCTGAATTTTAATAAGAAATGATTTTTATAATAAATGTATTTTATCTCCAATGTTTATTATAAATCTATCAGTTAAATAATTTTTTGTTTTAGTATAATTACATTAGGTATTTAAAGAAAAATATTTGTATAAATGAAAATATATTTACATAGCATAAAAATAATATGATCAATATGTAATGCAATGTATAGCTTCATTATGATGATATTATATTAATATGATATTGTGAAAAGTATAAAGTATTAGTATGGAACAAACCTCTGAACTGAAGATGAATGAATATGCCGATTATGATCGGTAATTCGCTTAAGAGAAGAAAAATATCTGTTGCAATCATTACAAAAGTAAGAAAGCAATCTCAATCCACGAGTGTTGTCTTTTTCGATGACTTCTTCATCGGATTCGTCTTCGTCAGTTGACAAGTCGTCTGGATTAACATTCAATCTAATAAATAAAATTATTCTAATAAATATATTTTAAATATATCCAACATTATTTAAGTACCTATTTTAAGTTATTAGTAAGTAAACGAAGTGAAAAATTACAATTCCGAAATATTTTGCCGTCTCAGAATGGACTTCATAGATTCCTGGTTCTTGCCGTCTAATTTTCTCATGTAAGCCTTGAAAGTCTCGTGTTTGTTGGCCGGAGAGGAAAATGATGCGTGTCTTCTAATGGTCTTCAACATTAAGAATTTGATTGGAAAGTTTGACAAAGGCGTCGGGTAATTGACTCTATTTACACGAATAAATTTACGACCCCGTAGACTATTCAACACTTTAAGGTGTTGAGCTTGCTGCTTTCTCTTTCGCTTGAAGTTCTGGAGAAATTCTGAGGTTCCACGGAAATGATTATACTGGAAACAATTAAGAAATTAAAAATTATTCCTATTTTAAAATAAATTTCCTTCTAATCTAATGTGAGGAAATTTATTATTTATTATTGTGTATTTAATCATTGAAATCCCATTGTTCCTATTCATTACCTACTTAATTAATCAAAATTCTTACAATTCTTTGTTAGTTGTAAACATAAGGAAAAACTTACCTTGTAATAACAGCTTTCAACTGCCTTTGGCAATGGACGAGGATCTTGTATTTGAACGCTCGAACTGAACGAGGCTTCAGTTTGACTCATTGAACTTTGACTTGTTGATTGATTCATTGGTGAATATTGCGAAGGAGAAGAAGAGGAACAACATTCTTCATCTCTCACCCTTCGAACAACGAAATAAGGGAGGTCGAACCGACAAGCAATTCTCTTGATAGGTTCTGATGACATAATGGCACGCTTGAGAGCTTCTTTGTCAACCCGAATGGGATAACGCTTCCTTCCAACTTTCTTCGTTTCCTCATTCCTTTCGTTCAAGCGGTTGCGTTTTATTGGTTTTTTATTCTTACTTTGTACATATTGATGAAGGGTCACTGGAATCTTATGCTCGCCACCACTACTTTCGTCTCCAATGGAACGAGTCGTTTCGTCTCCATTGTTGAAGTGTTCTTGAATCGGAATTTTCCTTGGTCTCCCTCTCTTTCTCTTCACTTCTTTCGGCTGCTGAACAACTACCACGTCTTGGTTGGATTTGGTCACAAAGGCGTCAAACTTGACCGGGGGTGTTGGAACAGCTTGAATTTTAATCAAACTAAATCCATATCGTAACAATTTGTTTTTTAATTTTATTGGTTGCATGTTGAGTGCCTTGGCTGCATCTGTCATCGTCTTCTTCCGGTTCCGAACATCATAAGCAATTTCTCCATACATGACCTTCTCATTGTCTTCGCAGTCTGAGGGAACGTAATCTGAGAGAACTCCGTCGCTGATTGGGCTGGGCGGTGGAGGTGAAACTAGTGACGGAATTAGTGAAAATTTTGTTGAAGTCGTGGACGAGGGCGTTATTATTTTTGGTGTAGATGAAGCTGAGGAAGATGGTGGTGAAGATATCTCTTTTTCATCTGGAAATTCCTCTAATGGATCAGTAGTGGAGTCGCTCAAGTCAACCAAATTGCACATTGAAATATTGTCTGAGGTCGAAGGATCTTCATTGGGGATCTTTTGAGGACGACGAGGGGTTAAGCATATTCTCCTTCGACGCCTTTTCACTCCTCTCTTCATCTGGAATCTTTTTCTATTGGTGTTTCCCGAGTAATCAGGGTCATCGCCGTCGTCCGAGTCATCTTCAACCGAAGTTTCTTCAACATCCTTTGTTACCTCTTTGGCCATTGGCTTATTGTCTTTATGAGCTGGAACTTTCTCAACTTCTAACGCCTTAATTTTGGTTGGAGAATCGTGACGGTGATTCAAGTACTCAAAATAATAGCGGAAAACAACATTGCAGTCCGGACAAGACTGGGGTGTTTTACGCGTTTTGTTGTTTGTCTTTTGTTTGTTCTCTGTTTTGGTTTGAAGGATTGAACTTTTGGCCTCGTCCTTCTTCTCTGATTTTGACTGCTTCTGATCTTTAGAGAAATGACCAAAACGAATGTGACGTAAAAGAGGAATTGGTTGGACAAATGTACGAGGACACTTTGGGCAAACAAGTATACCTTTTAAGGATTGATTGGGAGGGACGCGTTCGAGGGGAACGACAAGTCTTCGTTTTGAAGAGGCACCGCAATCACCTTTCTTGACAAGAATGCGAACGTCCTTGGGAAGTTGTCGAAGAATTTTCTCAATGTTTACTGGTTCAATTTGGCTTTGCTCTTGTTTATGAAATTGATTCATATGATCAGTCAGAGCGGATGTGTTGTAAAACGTCTTTTTACAAAATTTACAAAGATGGATTCGATAAATGCCAAGGCTTCTGTAAAAAATAATAAAAAATTGATTAGTTAACGTTTTATTGGTGAAATTAAAAATTTGGGACACTTCCCACTGTGTAATTTTTTAACTATAGTGAATTCAAATGTAAAAATTTTGTAATTTTGCGGGAAGTGTCTAGAATTTTTAATGTCACCAATAGCAACTTTTTTTATATTTCAAACTAAAAAGTAAATAATAGGTATTTTCTTACAATTAGTGTGATAACATAGATTTCTAATTACATAGATGAAAAAACTCATAAGGAATTAATTGCTAGATAGAAATTGGATTAAATAATCACGTCTCTATAAAGTCAAAGCTATTAAAAACTTCTAAAACTAAAATTGCTGTCAAAAAATTTCGTATTTTTTATCTATATTTTTCATCTTCACTAAACTAAATTATACTAAATACAGCGGAGAAGTGAGATATTATTCAACATGAAAAGAACGATTTACTCAACGATGAGTTACCTTTATTATTATAATAACTTTTAATCATTATAAAATCATAATATTAAAAATATAATTCGAGTGATCATTTAAATTAATTTCTTCTAATTTATTATTTATGGTCAATTGTTCATTCTGGTTCGTACTTATTCTATACTTGATATACATCTACGCCTCCATGTTTATTATAGGTAAACTATTTATTTATTACCGCTTATAATACCTATTAATATATGATTTTAACGTTTAATAATAGACGAAATATAATTAATAAACTAATTAGTAATTAAAAATGATTTGTAGGTATATATTTACAATTAATGTTAATTAGTCTATTAATCAACATTATAAATGTACAAATCTAAATTATTAAAAGTATTAAATTTTTGTGTTTTTATTGCTTACTTGTTTTTTGATCTGAAAGCTCGTGTTGGAGAAAAAGATCCAAGATTCGGCAAATGGTTATAATCTGAAAAAGGGTCAGATTGGTCCTTCATCTCACAATCAACCGGCAACATTCCTTCGCCAATTTTTCCTATTTTTGAGCACATTTCTATCATCTTCTTCAATCAAAGGCGAACTTCACTGAAATCAAAGAAAAGAGAGTCAAAGGGAACTTTTACTTCTAAGGGCCAGAGATTCAACTGAATAGACATTAAGAGGCCTGCGTTAAAGATAACTGTAAGAATGACTCATTTGTTACTCTTTATTATAAAATTATAAATCCTCTCAGTATTATAAACTTCATAAACATTAACTAAGTATGCTATATTATTTGAATGTTATAATTTAGTCGTCTGTATGGTTTTTATCTTCTTTGGCTTATCATTAATGTACTCACTCTCAAATCTACTATTCAATATTAAACGCATGGCAAGGATAAATCAAAAGGCTTCATTTATTGGCAAAGTATATGCATAAAGATTTTGTATTTACAATAAACCCATATTGAATGCAATATGAGTTTATTTACAGTAATATGAATATGAACTATTGACACTTGAATGATAAACACAATTCCAAGAAATTTCTACAATCAAGTTACTAGGAAGGCCTTTATACATTTTAATCTCGGCAATTCACGATTTCTACCTAGCTAATTGATAGCCAAATTTTCACCTTTTGAACTCAAATATTTATAAGCATTCTGAATAATTAATGAACTTGCGAATGAGTTTGTTAATTAAATTAATTGATACACATAACTATAATCTACTATTTACCTTTTTCATTTCTTTTGAATTCTTCGAATTAAAGCTCAATTTCCACATCACATGATGAGTCAATATTCTTTTACCCCGATTAAATCACAATAAAAAATTTCTCTGCATACTTTTTGAGTAAAATTGGACGTGCATATTGGACTTTTAGATTATCAGAATAATCACACTTATTTCACTGTTAATGGTGCAGCTAATTGTTTGTAAAAAAAAGGTTATTTCGAGTCCATCAAGAATTTAATAATTTAGATTAAAGATTAAACAATATAATCACAATTTCTTTACATTCGGTACTTATTTTTAAAAGTTTAAGTTTAAAGCTCTTTTCAATAACAGTATCAAAATGTATTGAGAGCGATTATCTCTTTTTGCAACAGAACACCATGATTAAACAAAAAACTTTATGAGGAAAGTGCGTGTATAAAATTCTCTCCCTTTCCTACCTCGCTCTTTGGAGAGGGAAATAAGTGAAGAACTTTAATGTGTGGTGAATCCCTGAGTGGTCTTCTCTCCACGTCGTCGTCAGCTGCACAGCCAAATTTCGGCTTATTTAACCATCAATACTGAGAATACACAGAGCTCCAGGCACAACTTGCTACACACAAAACTTTTTAACTCTCATCCCACTCGAGAATGAGTAACGCCACAATCTAATGTACACTTACAAAATACAAACTCAAATTCCCGAATACAAATGCCTTTAAAATACGAGTATAGTTATACAAGTAGAAATAGTAATCGAGTTTTTACAAGGAGATTAATGAAGCGGCGCAAGTCTATACGAGTTAAATCCTTCATGTCCCATCCTCAATGAGGATACAAGTGTATGTCTCTCATATATCCATACATAAATTTAATGGTTCAACTAGCAAGTGAACTTTTACAACCTTTCCATTGCCTCGATAGCTAAATGTAAGTTGATATGGCTATTTATCTTTATCAAGCAAGAAAGGGTTCCTCTATTGGTTTATTTATATGAAATAACTTATGGCATACTTATTGTACTCTTTTATATTGGCATTCTTTCAATTGACCAATATTATAAGACGAGACAAAGTCGTGATATGGTAAAAGCCTTCAAATTCCAACAATTGCAAGAAACCTTGACTTAAGAGCCTTTCAATAAAATATCACTTTAGACTTTTTTCTCTCGTTTTCACATTATTAAAGTAGTATTGATATCAGAACAGGATGGTAAAGGTCTTTAAGCTTAGAGTTCGCATTACACGACATGCTCAAAAAACTATAATTTAAAAGATATTGAGTTGTGTAGTTTTGAGTTAGTCAAAAGAAATGCATGTATAGGATTTCCACAAACTATATATTTAACTTCTTAAATACAGTCTTAATCTTTTGCTCCTTTATGCATTAACATGAAAAGGACAATGAAACAAACAGCGAAGAGTCAAAATCAAAAGGAATACATCATAGCAAACTTGCCGATTATACAAGTCATGCCTTATTATTCTCATTCATTTAAACAGTGAGTTATTTTTTGTCTTCTGAAACTAACGATTGTTACATGAACGTTTTTACCTTTCAAAATTCATTTTTTGCTTCGTTTGCGTCTGTACTAGTTGGTACTATATAAAGAACAGAAAAACTCATTTGAGCCCAACGACCATTAAAAAATAAATAGTTAATTAATACTATAGATTGCCAAAGCATGCTAAACCCACCATAACAAATCTAAACACTGTTATTGTAATAAGTATGAACTCTGCAAAGAAACATATAATAATCAATATCACCTAACCTATTTATTATTTTATCAATTTACTAGCGTAGTGTGCAAATACTTAGCATGTGTGGATACCCAGAATTCCATCTTAACATGATTTACATGTTACCTAGTTAAAGAATACATAGAAGGTTTTGATTATAGTATATTACATTGGTAATTGGTTTTAAGTTGTTAAAGACTCATGTATACATTAAATTTTTGTTTGTTTCATTATGTAGCGGAACAACAACAAGGAAACTCCTTTTGGCTTTGCGTTCAGCCCACCCTGACGACGGCCGAACCGAAACCGTCAACAAACCGACGACATGGAATTGTTCCAAGGTGTATATTAATTAATAATGTAAAGAACTTTGAATGTCAGTGAGGAGCCCATGGGATTTCCCGGCACATTGTGTATTAAAATTGTTTCTGTCAAAACTATGGGTTCCTGTTGTTCGAAATCCGGAGAGAACTCTGATCAAGAACAAACTTCAAAGAAGCAATACTCTTGGTATAATTACAAATTAAACACTCTTTTGTCAATAATTAATAAGACAATGTTGAGCTTTAAGAGCTTAATTTTCTTTCATCCAAGATTTAACCAGGTTTCAATTTACGATACACGATCAACATAATTGTATTGTTTAATAGGGAAACGAGAGAGAAAACGAAAAACTACATAGTGGAAAACGAAGTGGACTCTGTTGTCATCAAAGATGATAATCCTGGTGAACAATTGATTATAAGAAATTGTTCAAATTCAAAAATATTCGCACTTGTCAACTTGAGCTCTGTGACGATTGATGATTGTGAAAATTGCCAAATTGTGCTTGGGCCAGTGACTGGAAGGTTGGATAATAACTAATAAGAATACATGAATAAGTGATTTATTCAATATTTTCAAAAAATTAAAAAATGATTTTAATCATAGTAATTAAATCCTCATATTTTGTCAGTGTGTTCATGCGGGATACAAAAAAGAGTCTTTTGATGGCAGCAGCTGGACAAATTCGGTTGCGAGATTCAATTGGGATCCAAATTTTCTCCTCTTCTCCTTCCGACCCTGTGATTGAGACATGCAGTTCCATTGCCATTGGTCCTTATTTTCTGAGTTATAGAGGGATCGAGGGTCATTTTAATGCTGCACGACTCTCGAGGTTTTCAACTACTTGGGATTCTGTATATGACTTTACCCCTTCACAACATGAGAACAATTGGTCTTTGTTTCAAGGATCTCTCAGTGATATTCTTCATATACCACCTGGGTATCATTTCTAAGTTTTCAATATACCAGCAAAATATTTATATACTCATAATCAAATACGAATAAACCCAAGTTTATTGTAAGCCTTGTATTTATAATATTCATCCTTTTTTCTTATAAGACTTGGAAAGTTTTCATTTCTCAAATGCTAATTAAACAAAAAGCTTGTATAGCTTTTAAACTTACTTGTACATAATATTTAGAATATCAGTATAATAGAATAATAGCCAATAAATGTAACATAAAAAATGCTTATGTTGTTCATAGATTTGACATGACTGTGAGCGAAAACGAGTCATTTGTTCCAGTGACAAAGCCTTTTATATCTCCTGTCAAGGAACTTGTGTTCCCTGATGAGCCCAGCGTCATGAAATTCTTAAGAGAAAAGGTCTACTTTCTTTTATAATTATTTTGCTTATTTACATCAATTTATTTAATTTGTAATAACATTCTTGCATAAAAAATAACATTTCCACTTGATCGTCTAAAATATTGTAGGTAATAAGAAAGCAATAATTTGCAATGTGTAAATTTCAGAAAAGGAACATTGTGCGAATAGAAGAGAAAGAAATGAATGAAATCCGATCAATAACACTTTTCCTAGCTCAAGATGAATCTCCTCACTAGATAAATTATTCTAAATTTATTTTAGTATTAGTATTTTGATAATATTTGTTTGTATATGAGTATAAATATCGTCAACTGCGATACATATCAATTGTCGTTAATTTTTAGTGGTTGTTTTTACCGGTTTGCACAATTTAATGGATAAATAAAGCTTTATTTAAAATAATAAGTTGAAGATAATTTATATAAATTATATCTTAAAGTACGAGTTTATCATAATAACAAAATAAACTACCATTAAAATTATAGATGAAAGGAATAATAAATAAATTAAAATAACAAGTTATGTTGTATAATTCAATCAAATGGTTTTATTTAGAATCTTATAGGATAATTTTTTCAATGAATTTATCTATTAAATTAAGTGGAGATGGGCATAATAGGCAAAATAAGGGAATGATTGAACGGTGGGATGGTGCGGTGGTTGGTTCAGTAGGGGATGAAGAAATCAGATAGGGGAAATGTTATCTTCCGCGAGATGCACTTTTGACGGACAAATTGTAGAATGGGTCGCGTGAGGGCCACGCGGCGATCCCTTTTCGACTCACACTTTTTATACGACCGCCGAACGGATTTCTTCTATCCTCTGTAATTTATAATCATTTTCCTATTCATCAATGCGCTTTTCAAATGACATTAAGTTCCAAATCGCAAGTTTAAATTCATCGAGGGTTCCGAGAAAATGGAATTGCTTTGTTTTGTTGATAGAATCAGTTTATAAGCTTCGTCGTTAATTCATAAACTTATAAAATATAAATGAAAAATTGAATTAGGCTTAACCAGTAAGGATTTTCCTTGTTGTTACTTTTATCCTCAGCGAGGATAAATGAGGCTGAAAATTTTTGACTTTTCAAGGATCAATTTTGGCATATTTTGAGTAAAGCGAATGTTGAATCGTATACAGTTTTCATCCCTGAAGAACTTCCATCATTTTTGACTCAAGAAGCCTTTAGAGGAAACTTAGGGTTGCTCCATGGCCTGCTGGGTGAGAGAGATAAAATAAGGCAATGAACGATTTTCCCACTTTGGTCCTTATCATCTCCGCCCAGACACTGACGGATCAAAATAAAGCTCATAAGATTGAAAAGAGTACATAGTTTACTTAAATACAACATAACCGACTATTCGGAGCTATATAAACATGAATTTTCTTTTTCAACTTCCTATTTCCTCAAATCTATAAGTATACGAGATGAATGAAGAGTAAACAACACTGCGACTGCATAACATTAGTGAGAAAATGACATTTCTGATGCAAATACTTTTATATGGTACTATGCTCTATACTAATGATGAAAATAAATTAGAGAAGCATTTCAAAAAATATTTTTATACATGAACGTTAAAGAGTAAATAATTATGTAGGTATATGGAAAAGGTTTAGACAATTTAAGTCAATTAGTCATACGAAGTTGAATGAGTAATTGGAAATAATGATTGAATGTATACACACTCGCATTCTCAAAAGTTTGTCATATTATTTTGGAAGTTTGAAAAATGATTAAAATTATTCACTCATTGACAGTTGAGAGGTTCATTAATTATCATTGTCGTTGAAGTAGAAGTCTGTTTCTTCCTCTTTGATTTTCACTGGTTGAGGGTGTGTGAACGTAAAGCGAGAGTTCTTGGGCTCTTCTTCGTTGACTTCATCTGGTTGGGTTAATTGTCCTGAGAACGAGGACGGGGTGAGATGACGAGATATTGGTCCTTCGCCGTTCCCCATCATATTCCCTTCTTCTGACTCGTCTTGATAGTCCAGAACTGAACTGAGGAGTTTGATGTATCGAATCGCCAATCGAAGGATTTCATTCTTGGACAATTTCCGGTCGGGTGGGTAAGTCGGGACGAGACGACGAAGTTCGCTAAATGCCCCACTCACATTTTGTTGTCTCCAACGTTCACGGCTATTAGTGAACATTTTCCTCGGGACTCTCACTGGAACAATTTTGAGTCCTTTGGATTGATTTGGAAATCTTTGCGGAAGACTTTGGCGTGTAGAAGAGCAACCAGCCTTTAAATGAAATAAAACATTTAATGATAAGAAAGTAAGAAACAAAGAACCTTGCACCTTGAATCTAGTTAATATCTAGTGTAATTATTTCTTAAATTTAAGAATTAAAAATGAAAACAATTGACCTTATAATAAAAATATAAAACTTTAATTCAAATTTAAAGATTTAAATAAGATTTCTAAATGAGTTTAACTGTATCGTTTTTGAAGTTCCAAGGAAGGGTTCCTTGAGTTTCAGCTTTTTTCTCTTCTGGATGAACGTCAAAGTCAGAATCCTCCATTTCCAAATCAATGTCTTCGTATTCGGACGAGAAATCAGAGTTGTTTGATGGGCCAGGAGACGAAGGACCACCGATGGAATTTTCTACACCTCGTCCGCTCAAATCTCCAAACATCTTTGATGAAATCTGAAGATCAAAACGAACTTTTATATGCTTTTCTCCCTGTCCCTCAGTCAGAAATCATTCCAAACTACCTAAAAAGTCAAAAGTGACCAAATCTTAGAAAATCTTATCGGATAGATGAAGAATTCTGTTCAATCTCGTTTAATATGAAATCATGGAACGCGGGGCTTCACTCTCACTACCGCTTTTCACGAGATAATCTTATCTTAAGTCAACGATTGTTCAAGATGTCCGTAGTCAACACACTTGAGTTGACTTCAAATAAAAATGTAATGTCTTATGCATATTTAATAATGTTTAATGATGATTTTCGTCATTTGACAAACTTAAATATTTGTAATTGCTTAAGATTAGTTTCTTGTTTTGAATATAGGATTCACATCTCTAATCTCTTTAATTGTCTAATTCTATTCAGCAATACGGAATGGTTGGGAAAAATCTTTGTTTGCATCTTTAAACAAATGGTATTTAAATTAGAAATATTAAAAAAGTAAAAGTGATTTTTAAGGAACGTGCGTTAATTCCTTTTTTATTTGTATAATAAATGGAAGCAGGAGAAAACTAGTTGAATCTCAATTATATAATAAAATAAATTGAATGACGATATTTGTTTTGAACGACTTGCACTTACTGCGTTGATTATTTAATTATGTTTTATATGATTTAATTAAATTTTTAATTACTCACTCTTTTATTTAAATTCCACCACTTTAATTGATGATTTCAATAAGATATCTGGTTGAATTAGTTAACATTTTCGAGCAAAAACGTTTAGCTTGAATATAAGCTAATTGTCTGGTGGAGTTTTAGAGGATGATTTGATGGACCAAAAGGCTCCCTTGAAATGAGATCCTTTGGATGTGTGAAAAAGAGATCCCTTGGAAATCTCCGCCCTCGGCGCCTCCTTTCTCCCTCCATTGGCCTTCCTCTTTTTCCTGTTAATGATCCTTCCACAAATCCGGGTAAGATGGGAATGAGATGCTGCGCCCTTAAAATATTTCACTCGCTACTTTCACTCGTCCTCACTATCATTGCCAACTATGCATTATTTATACTCATATACTTTTTACTACTATGATCCCTTTCAGGGACATTACAGATTATCTTTATTATCTCTAATAATATGCAGTTAATATATAGATATTTAGCATCTTCTGAAAGTACCTTCTGAAAGTATCTTAACATGTTAACCTTTTTTTCAAAATAATCTCTATATTTGATTCACCGAATGTTGGGTCCACGCGCCTTTCACGTTTCTAAGCTAAAGTTTATTAATGATTGAGTTTAAATGCGTGCATATCCTTAATTTTTGAAATTTTAAGTCTCAGATCAATATTCATTCCCATTACATGCATTTCCAAAATTTCTCAGAACTATATTCATTACAGAAAAAATGTTATTTATTAAATTAATATTAACAATTTTGTACGGGTAATTTATATTTTATTTTCATTTTTATTATTGTTCAATTAATATTTAGAGTAATAAATATTAAAATAGTAGTAAATAGTAGTTTAACTTATATTACAAGATATAAAAATATTATCGTACGATTAATATGAATACGTATAATGTGAATAACTTAATAATGTGACATGTGTTTATCAATTAATGAAACAAGTGTTGAGAATAATGTCATTTGAGCATATAAGATATGATCCTTGGAAGTGGGGAGATATGGGGAGATAAGGGACGGGCGGTTTATCAGGAGATCTCTTCAAGAGAACTTGACGGAGAGACGGATGAGTCTGAGGAGGCACGCGGCGGTCAATGAAATTACGGATTCATATCCCTTTTGCATTTCAATGCCCTCGAATTTGTCAACTGGGCCATTGAGATGCGACGCGACGAACGTCGCCGACCCAAATCCCCCCTTTGTTTATATTTATCCTAACTTTTGACGCGACTTTGACTTTTCACTTCCACAACTTCCCCTCTTGCAACAACCCCTCAACAACTCACCAAAAGCAAATCTCACCCTTGACTTTGATTGGAGATTTGTGAGGAGTATACTCTGGATAGACTACATGGATATATGGATACATAATATCTTGGAATCTGACTGAGTTTTGTGAGAATGAGGGATTCGATAGCAGATTGTTACTTTGTTAGGCTAGGGTACAGTTCAACAAATCAATACGTGATATAAAGAGTTAGTTTAACTTTTATTTAACGTTATCTTATAACTGATCACTGACGACGAGCAAAGTATTCACAATACAAAATCAAATATATCAAATATTCTAAATTCTACAACCATTTTAAAAATATATTTAGGATATTGCATTTTACAAATATCCCAATATACCCTTTGAAACAATTGTAATAATAAAATTAATCTTTTGAATTAATCTTTAAAATTAAATGTTTTAATCAAATTAAAATATAAAATAGTTAAATTGTAAAAAAGTATAAATAATATCCTTCCGGGTCAAATGGGTAATGTAGTGCATTTTTTGCAATCTTTATGAATTATAATTATTATGTTCTTAAAATATTGAGAACGGCAGTGAACGGCTTGCATCTTCAATCACCTTCATCAGTCCTATGACTCTTATGTATTCTCCTAATATTACATTTATAATCCATTGATTAATTTTATTTAATTTCAAAGCAATTATGATAGAACTCATTAATATAAAGACTATAAAGTTTAAAAAGCATAAACAAAGGTATATAGTTATTCAAGATTGCGAGTGATTAACTATTGATTAAAAGTAAATGTATGAATAAACGAAGCTATGCAAATATATATTGTAAAGGAGGAAAGACCGTTGGGGTTTGGAAAAGGCGGGAGAGTTTTCATTGGCTCTCATTTGAATGAATTCCTCTTCTTTCTTGCGTAGGCAGAACCCGTCAAAGAAAAGACATCACATGAGAGAGCCATTCCTTCCTCTTCTCTCCAACGATCAACATCTCCCTTTTTAATCTACTTTCATTTCCATTTTAATCACAATCACGACTTAATTCAATCCTCCCCCTTCCATCCTAATCCCTCTAGAAATAAGGAAGGTCAAAGAGGGAAAAACTCATCTGGGTGGAGTTGAAGAAAAGGATTTTAAAAAACATTTTTTAAATTTTTGTTAACGCTTTAACAACGACATTGGTGAGATGGGGGAGGAGGAAGTCGTCGACTTTTCCAAATTGTCCCTTGAGGATCGTCTCACTCATAAGAACTGGAAGGCAAGGGTGAACGGCTACGAAGATCTCATCAAAGTATTCCAAAGGATCGACGACGAGAAATCCCCAGAATGGAACAAGTTCACTGGACTCGTGAGGAAGTTCCCATTGGACTCCAATGCGGCCGCTTTGGAAAAAGCGCTGGAAGCGACGTTGTTCTTTGCAGAAAATGCCTCAGCTGCGGGGAAGATCACGGGCGAGGTGATGGGCGGGATTGTGGGGAAGTGCATCATTGCGACGAGGGCCAGGACCAAAGAGCTCACACAGGCCATCACTCTCATGTACGTCGAGATCGAGAAGTTTGAGGTCGTCCAAGAAGAGCTCATGAAAGGGATGGAACACAAGAATCCAAAAGTCATCGCTGGGTCAATTGCCCTTCTTAACATGGCTCTCAAGTAATTCTTTCGAATATTCTAAATAACGAAATTTTTAAGACGATATTCCTTACTAATTAATGTTAGTTTATATATTAGGTAATTTAATAATTTGTAATTAACGAGATAACGTGACTTGATGACAGTTGAACTCATTGCTCATTATATGATTTTAAATCATTTTGAAAGAATGATTTAATTATGGTTTTATTATTTTACAGGGAGTTTGGACCCAAAGTGATCAACATTAAGTTATTGATCAAGAAACTTCCAGCTCTCATTGAAGATCGTGACAAAGGAGTGAGAGACGAGATGAAGAAAATGACAGTCGAATTAAACCGTTGGATTGGACCTGCATTAAAACCCCAACTCTCTTCATTAAAGCCCGTGGTTCTTCAAGAACTCGAGGCGGAAATGGAAAAGTTCTCTGACAAGCCCACACAAACTCGGTTCCTTCGATCCCAGCAGGCTAAAAAGGAAAAAATGCTCGCCGAAGGAGGAGGGCCATCAGAAGGTACGGAAGTTCATACATTTACGTCAGAGAACTCGGATTTATTCAAAACTTTTATTTTCCTTCCTCTTTGTTTATTATGATCATTTGCATGTATTGCATAATAATAAGAAATGTATTACGATTGTCGCATGCATGAGTAAGTCCACTCGTTTCTTCCAAGACTACGGGACTTAACTAAATCTACTAAAGTTATAAAAGCCAAGTTTAGTTTTCTCATGTTGGATCTCTCGGCTCTTGTTTTTTATCGATCTATTAAAAGGAGCTTGCAGGGTAGGCAGGGTCTATATTTGGGAAAAGGGAAAAAACCAGCAACACATTTTTCTCTTCCTTTGACTCAAGTTCATCAAATATTCATCGAGTTCTCTTCTACCACCACCTGAACCATCACCATCGCTCATTACAAGAGCACCTTTACAAAATAATATGTAAACTCGGGTTTTTATAACTTGCAAAATCTGAAGTTTATGCTCCGTATGAACTTTGAATATATAAATATGATGATTGGAGTTATCACAAAGGTCATATCGATCCGAGTCCATAATTATGTATTTATTTCAGAATGCATGACTCATATGTTAGGACTCTCATCACATCACACCACAAAACAAACCTTCATTCCTTTCATTGTTTTTGTTCTAATGCAATTTAAAAAATCAACTCAAATGACTAGTTGATTAAACAGCGTTAAAATTTAATATCAAATCAAATTGGAATAAAAAGGCAAGGCAAAGGCAATTTATAATTCACGGCTTTTCACAAAGAGATATTGTGTTAGTTGAGAATTATTATTCGGGACAATGTCCCTGTAATTATATTATCGCTTTTTTACCATCATTTGGCTCGTTAAAGATTTGATTAAATTATTCGTTCAGTCATATAGGAGTTTATAATCCAGTGGGGTGGTTGATAATAAAAGTATTCTAAGGAAATGAGCATGGGTCGATTCACGACCACGATAGTAAATAGTTGAATGTCCACATGTAAATCTATATAAAAATGGACATCTTTAGTAGGTGCTTGATTTCATCTCGTGAAGATTCGTGGGTGTTTGACCCACATCACATCCAATCACCCTTTTCGCCCCGACACCCAAACTTTCTTCTCTTGGCCCATCCACTCGCCCACGAGATCTCATATTACAAACTTGAAATAAGGCCTAATGTCTTTAATGTACCTCCAATGATTATTATATCCGCCACGAAGGGAATAAAACTTGAAGCAAATAACCCTCGTTCCTACTCTGCTCATTTACATGCTCAATGGGCTTTGAACGTGAGTTTGGCGAGGAAACCTTCACCATGGTCGTTCTATCTTGAACATCTTGATAGACCGCCTTTTGCCTATTGGAGAACTTTTGGAGGATTAGGAACTTTGATGGCTCAAGATTCCTTTTAATCCGAGGAATTGAACCTTGAAGCCCATCGATTAGTTTTTAATTATTATGCCGTACATCTATTCATCAAAAATCAATATTTTTATATTGTATTGTGACTTTATCTCTTTATTCTTTCCTTATAATAAAGCTAATAATTCTTGTTCTTTGCAAGACTAGCTATCGTTCTTATTTCTGTATAAAAGTATATTCATTATTAATATTAATATGCAATGCAGTCGAAATATAATAGTGTTCATCTATAGAATTTCCTTTTTGATTTAGATCATACATATAGAGAATGATAAATTGAGGTGAGGGTCGGAGTCCTTCATTGATCCATCAAAAGTTATCCAATTAACCGGTCTGCTCTTCTTGATTTGTCGATAAAGCATAGACTTTATTAGTGGAAATATCGGAGATGTATTTGAGTCAACAATATACTGTATCTTACAATACAAAAGTTAGATGAGTACTTACAAAGAAAACAGAATCGACCTGGTACATTTTGGCTTTTAGCATTGGAGGTTTATGGATTATTACGTGGAAAGTGGCGGTTAGGAGGAGAAATAAATGTTTATCGATACAACATGCAATGGAATGGAGAAGGAGAAATAAGGAGCATTAAATATGCAAATGACTATTCACCTGTTAATGCATTTTGAGGGATGAAGAAACATGATTGGCACATGGGGATGAATATTTTGAATACTTTATTTTAGCTTTAATTATAATTTTCGGAATTAAATGTAGTTCAAGATTAACAATTAATATAGCATTTATTCGTGGGTAAAATTTTAAAAGTAAAAGATAATTTATAACTTTTTAGGGGAAGATGCAGTAATAGAAGAAGCAATTCCTGAAATCGATCCTTATGATCTCATGGACCCTGTCGACATTTTATCCAAAATTCCCAAAGACTTTTACGAGAAGATGGAATCCAAGAAATGGCAGGATCGGAAGGAAGCCTTGGAAGTTATTGAGGGGCTCGCGAAGAACCCTAAACTTGAACCTGGAGATTACGCCGATCTGGTCCGAGTTCTCATTAGGGTGATTGGGAAGGACAGCAACGTGTTGGTGGTGACAATTGCTGGGAAGTGCATTTGGGGTTTGGCCAATGGACTCAAAAAGAAATTTTCCCCTTATGCTCCTTCAGCCATTTCAACAATGCTGGAGAAGTTCAAGGAAAAGAAGTCCAATGTGGTTGCGGCATTGAGAGAAGCAGTTGACGCCTGCTTTGTTGCTGTAAGTTTTTTTTTATAAATTATCAAATTATCATTTACTTTGTCAGATTTGAACATTCGATTTTATTTAAAGAAGAAATAATATTTATTAAATTCAATTTATTGATTCAATTTAACTTAGTTTAATTTTTCAAAATCAATTTAGACGAGTTTGGAGAACATTCAGGAGCATGCAATTGCATCTTTGTCTAATAAAAATCCAGCCGTAAAGCAGGAGACTTGTCTTTTCTTGGCCAGATGCTTTGCAAAGATTTCTCTCAAGACTATCGGTGATAAGAAATTGATGAAGCCGTTTTACACTGCTCTTGTTTTGAATATTAACGAATCGGGTAAACATAAATTTTAACATTATACTGTAATTATTATTTTTATCAAGTTGATATTTCTTAACGAGTTTTTGTTTCTTTGTTTTAGACCCTAATGTGAGAGACGCAGCCGCTGAAGTTCTCGGAGTTGCAATGAAATCAGGTGGAGAAAAAGCAATCATGCCATTTTTGCAAGATATTGAAGCTGTAAAATTGCAAAAGGTAAATTAACCTTTTGTTTTCTATCTATCTTGAATTCGCTAGAAAAATCACATCTATATAGGTTCACTAAGTTAATTTCTATTATTTAATATTATTTTTTAAATTGAGTCGGCACTCAAAATATTTTAAATTTTGTTTTAAGGTTAAAGAATTTTGCGAGAAAGCAGTGATTACGAGACCAGCAGGACCAAAAATTACCAAACCGCCTCCAACTGCTAAGCCAGTTGTGGAAGCTAAACCAACTTCTGCTCCAATGAAGAAGCCCGCAGCGAAGCCCGTGGCGAAAAAGGCTCCAACTCCAAAGCCCGTTGAAATCGAAGAAGATCATTATGACTTGGATGATCCGGAGATAAACGAGGTGAATGCTGAAGGCGGACCGGTGACTCGGACGGACATCAGCCCTCAAATCACCGAAGCTCTCATTGCAGAGCTCAGCGATAAAAATTGGAAAACGAGGGAGAACGCTTTAGAAAAAATTCAAGCAATGATTTCCGGAGCGAAAGGAGGAATCAAAGGAAGTTTGGGAGAACTTCCAATGGCTTTAGGTGCTCGTCTCGTGGACTCAAATCGGAATTTGGCTAATACGACTTTCATTGTTTGTCAACACCTCGGAGCTGCTCTGGGTCCTTATTGTAGAAATCACATGTCTACGTTACTTCCATCAATTCTAAATGGATTGGGAGATAGCAAGGTGGAATTTCAAAAATTGCCTGAATTTTTAAAACTATATTTAAAACTATCATAATATCCATATTATTTTTATTTTTAATAATAATATTTTTTATTAACAGGTGGCGTTTCGGTCTAATGTTGTTGGTTGTTTGAATGCTTGGGCTGACGGTGCTGGGATCAATGAGGTTTTCCAAGGCGAAATGATTGCTGAGGCATTAAAGAATGGGAATCCCAATTTGAAAACCGAACTTTTCAATTGGCTCACCGAACGTCTTCCTACAAGTAATCTTTTATTCATAAAAAATATAAATAAAGTGAGTCATTTTTGAATTTTTCATTTAACCAATTAACTTTTAAATAGTGAGGAGCGTGAACAAAGATGAGCTCAGTTCCTGTCTTCCGGCTTTACTTACTTCCATCGACGATCGAAATCCCGAAGTTAGGAAGAGCGGACAAGAAGCAGTGTTCCCATTTATGCTCCATTTAGGCTTTGAACCAATGAATCGGGCTGCTGGAAATCTTAAGGTAAATGATAAAGACCGCTTGATAATTATTCTTGAGTTTATTTATTTTATTTTTTATTAGATTTTTTTTAATTATTTTTTTCATAATCCCATAGCCTGCTTCAAAATCAGTTGTCGTTGCCATGCTTGAAAAAGTGAGGCCCAACTTGCCAGCAAAACCCACAACGACCAGTGGCAAAGGAAAAGCAATCCCGCGCTCAAATTCCTCTCAGAATATTTCGAAACCAGGCTCGAGCACGAGTGGAAGATCTATTGAAAAACCTGATTCTCCTCCTGAAAGATCTTCTGCGGCAAAAAGTGGACGATCGCAAATTGCCAAACCGAGAGGATCCGTGAGAAATAATATTCATTGATAAACGAAAAAGTAAAACAATCAGATTTATTGTTAATTGAAATATCTTAATTCTTATTTGAAGGTTCCTTCTGCTGGCAGTGCAAGTGGCAAGAAAGCCGGTGACGATCCCATTGGAACAAACTTGCCGATCAATAACATCAAACAACAGCGGCTCAACGATGAGATCAAATTGAAGATCATCCGGTGGCAATTCACTGCCCCAAGAGAAGAATTTGTGGATCTCTTGAAGGAGTTAATGGGAAATGCGAATCTGGGGAAATCTCTAGTTACTTACATGTTCAGCCCTGATTTCAAAATGCATATTAAAGCTATTGATATTCTCACTGAGGTATTCAAATATCACAAATTATTGAATTTTTCATTATTATTTTATTATTCGTATATCTGATTTTTTTCAATTTTTGGAATGAATGAATGATTTTAAATTGCTCGACCGTTTAAAGGTTTAGATTAAACATTATTTTCAGGAACTAGGATACTCTTACGAAGGGATTTTGTCTAACCTGGATTTAATACTCAAGTGGTTTACTCTTCGTTTCTTTGACACGAATCCGTCAGTTCTCATCAGAGGTCTTGAGTTCATTTCTAATGTTTTCAAGACTGCAGGAGATGTTGGGTTTACCCTTCATGATCTTGAAGCGCGAGCCTTCTTGCCTTCCCTTATGTTAAAGGTGAGCTCATAATTAAAAATCATCTTCTAAATATTAATTTTTAAACTAACAAAAACAAATGATTACAAATTGCTAATGAAAAACAATTTAAATCGAATTATTTTGAAATTATAAGTTTTTGAGATTAATGAATTTTTGTGTAAATTAGATCGGAGAACCGAAAGATATTGTCAGAGCAAGTGTCCACCAGATTCTTCGTCACATGCTGAATATTTGGCAGCCGCAGAAGCTATTCGCGGAGATCCTTTCTGAAGGATTGAAATCTAAAAATGCCCGTCAACGAGCTGAGACTCTCGACGAACTCTCGTACCTCATTGCCAATTATGGCCTTTCAATCACCTCCTCTCCTTCAGCGGCACTCAAGGAAGTTGCCAAGCAAATTTCGGATCGGGACAACAGCGTGAGAAATGCCGCGCTCAATTGTGTCGTACAAGCTTACCATCTCGAAGGAGAAAAAGTTTACAAAATGATTGGAAATGTGAGTTTATCTCTAATGTTTATTTTACATACCTATTTAGCTTGATTCTCAATAAATAGAATTAATTATTTTTAGTCATTGGTTTGTTGAGCTATTTTAATTACAAATAATAATAGACACTTTTTTTAATAATTAATAATGAAAGTAATTGTGGAATTTACTTTTTTCATAGCTGAGCGACAAAGATTTCTCATTGTTGGAAGAACGTGTGAAGCGAGCGAAACCTCCATCACGACCAAAAATCTTGTCTGCTCCTTCACAGCCGAAATCCTCCAATGGGTCAATGGCAAACACCACGATGGTCATGGGGAATAATTCAATCTCACCCCCAAGGAACGATTCACATGTTCAAAACCTGAACACTACCATGCAAATACCGAATCCTCTTTATGACCAGTCCAACGGAAATGGAGATTTGAGGAACCATCATCAAATGTCGCCTGAAAGCCAGTATAGTTCTGAGCCAGAAGTTCATGAGAATCCATCACCGCCAAGCAAAACAAGGTACGAGGAAATTTTAGACTCTGTCGAAACTTTAACTGACGCTTCCATTTTACTCATTTGCCTTTTCCTTGGCACCTCCCTTTCTATGCTCGTCTATTTCGCCTATGTGAATCGAAATAAAATCTCACCAATGTCACAGCGGCTTATCAATTCTTTTATTTTAATAACATTTATTTCATGTTCGTTTGTTTAACTTTAATTTTTAATAATTTATTGATATAACTAGATTTTTAACTAGTTGATTTGATAATAGTAACATACTTTGTTTTGTTAATTTATTGACTAAGATTTAATTATTTTAATTTCTTAAATGGTTTTGAGACTAATTATTGTTACTGCTCTTGTTTTACGTGATATTAAAGACATCAATATTACACCACATTGCCTGAAAAGTATCGGATTGACTTTGAGAAGATCGATGCGTTTTATGACCGTCCTGAAATTGGCGGAGGGCCAATGCCGCCGCTTAAACTCAAAGATTCAGACATCTCTTGGATTCTCAACGATCCGCCAATTACTCTTCCACCAAGAAGGTATTTTCGTTGTTGATTATTTTCATTGTGATTGTTATGTTATGATCTATTGGGTTCATTTAAACAATTCAAATCATTAAAATCGCTTTTTTGTTTTTTTTGAATTATCATTTATTCAGTCAAAACACTACTTTGAATAGAACTCCGGCTTTGGCGACTGTAACGCCGCAAGTGAAGATCCCTGACAAGGCACTTCAGGTCTTAGACGTCGTAATCGCCCAAGTCGCCAATCATGACTTAAGGCTCAGTACCCAGGCAGTCGTACAACTTGAACCCATGATCAACGATCCTGAGGGAGTAATTGTAAGTTTTATTTAATTAACTCTAATTAGAAATCCATATTATAAATAACGGCATCACTTTTATAGTTATTGCACTTAAATCTTTAGTTTAAGCCCAATGTAATTTGATTTTAGGGAATGAGCACGAGAGTGAATGAAATGATTTCGATGATCTCTATGCAATTGAGGAGACTTCAACCGACTCTCATTTGCTTACCTCATGACGTTGTCGATGAAACGAACAGACTTTACCGTTCTATCATTGTCCTTTTACAAGCAGTAAGTTTATTATTTTTATTTTATGAATGTGCATCAATCATTATTTTAAATGTAAAATTGTTAATTTAATGAATTAATACATAAAATTACTTTCATAGCTATTCAAATCCCCGACTTTACCAATTGTCGTGTCGAAGGACTCGATTAAGGACCTTGTTTACCAACTACTCGCTCTCATTGTTGATCCAAACCTGTCTTCTTTGCCGGATTCGATTCTCATTTCCAAGCAAGTGAACGTCATGGTTGTGAGGATTATTGAACGGGCTGAGCCAACCAGTGTCATTTGGTAATGTTTTTAATCCTAAAGATATTTAAAATAATTATTCTATCATTCATATTTATTTACAATTCATTGGTTTAATTTTTATAAGGATACTGGAGTTAATTTTATTGATTAGTTGTTAATAATTTGTTGATTTTTTTAGTGGTATGATTCGGTTGATGAGCGACTCGTTGACTTCGAAAGTCGAAGCTAAAATGCTGGAACTTGTTATGAAATGCAATTGGAAACTTTTGAAGCAATTTGCTATCTGGAAAGAGTCAGGAGTTGAATACAAAGTTCGACCGATTCTTCAAGATTTTTCCCTCTTGCTCAGAGCTCATCCTTTTGACACGTTCAGTGGTAAAGATGTGACGCCTATGAAAACCATGAAGACCTTCTACCATTCTCTCGTCCTTTACATTGGACCTGAAACCGTTAGTGCTGAGTTGGACCTCATGCACGAAATCCAAGGAACTGACCCTTGGCTTTACATGAACAAAGTAGTTAAGAAGGAAATTGCGAAACTCCGTGGTGTTACAAGTGACACGTTGTCTGTGGATTCCTCGAGGAGTGATGGGAGCGTCGATAATGCGAGAGCCCATAGGGCAAATAACAATGCCCACCCATTATTTTAAATTATTACTTTATTACTATTGCATCCAAGTTCTTGTTTTAATTAATTATGCTTTGTATCAAGCCGCATTTTTGTTATGCTCTCCATTTGTTTGCAATTAACTTTTCAGATCTAATTTCTTTGTATGATATTCTTAATTTCATCATGTTTTATACTTTTTTAAATTCCTAGTATGTACAAATTCTTTTTATTTAATCGCGAATTCTTTAATGTTTGATTTTAATAAGCAATTAAGTAATAATTGAAAAATATAGCCATAAAATTTATAACAATGGTATACAATAATACAATTGAATGAATAAATTAAATATTAAATTTAAACATGCCTTTTTCATCCAATCATAAATTGCATTATCGTTATGTCAATAGTATCACTTTTTGGCTTGTTAGTGATTGCATTTCATCCTGTTTCATTCTTATAAAAACACTTTATCTACTTATTTATAAGTTTAATGTATGTATAGTTGAACTTTGATTAATTTTAAGTACAATGAAATAAGAATGAATATTAATTGTACTTACATGTAACATGTTACATGTAATTATTTCAGAAGGATGCAAATCCTTTAAAAAGTAAACAACTTCATTCAAAGGACATTTTCATGGTATGGTAAAGCTACAAATTGTTGAAGAAATAGAGACTAGTGTTCAGCTTACATTTAACCCGATATATAGAAAGAGATATTTATTGATTCATTAGACATTGAAAGATTTACAATGTGAAAAACCTCAAAAAGGTTTTTAACTTGACGAACGAAGAAAATTGCATTGGAGGAGAAAGGAGGCTTTTGAGTTTTATCATTTGTTTTATGCCAATCATCGAATCCATCAATTTGTCATCGCTCTCTTAATTTGCCAAGGAAATTTGACGCGTTATGTAAGTAGATCCTTAAAAAACCATACATGTTCACTCCATGTTTTTACTAAGTGAACGAATGCTTAATAAGGCACGTAAAGTAGCCTTTTAACTTTTAGATTAGTTGTACGCATCCCTACAAGTATTAGTAAAATTATACTTGGTTATTTAACTTGATTAATACTAGGAGTTAGCACAAGGCGCAATACTTGCCGTTACAGTTTTTTGGTTAATTCGTTTAACATTTGAGAGTTGCGTTTAGGAATAATAAATAAAGATTATTTTGAAGATAAAAGTTTCTTGTACTTTTATCAAAATAGTGTATGCATATTATTTAGTACCTACATAAATAAAAATGGTATAAACTCTGACTACATAATAAGGATATACTGATAGAACTTAGAACAAGGACGATAAGGAAAAGCTAATGAGAGAAGTATATAATTATAGAACAAAAGAGTCGAATTTTGTATAAAATAATTAAAACATTTGGAGAATGTTAAAGGGGAAGAATTTGTTGTATCGTCAGCATTTTGTCTTCAAGGTTCCTATGCTCATGTGTGTTTTCAAGAGTCGTTGAATGGTTGAAGTTAATGCAGGGAGTCGAGGAGCGTCTGAGAAGGAAGAGGAAGATAAATAAGAATTCATCCACGAGGAGAACCAGACGTCGAATGTGGACCTTCGAGGCCACGAGGACCAACGAAGACTTAACCATCATTAACACAGAGTTTCAACTCCTTCAGAGGAAATTTATAATTTAATTAGTCCTCCAATTGTGTAAGATCAAGGAGGAAATAAGATGAAGATTTTTCGACCCTCTTCTCCAACAATGCCCAGGAATCATCGGTTCTCTCTAACAGGTCCATATATAGTTTTGAATATATTACCTAATGGCAGATATCGAAAGTGTAGATTCTGTTGTGTGTTTTACTGGGTTTGAATTGGATTTGGAATTTATCATTATCTTAATTATTTCAGAAGGGAGGAGTCAGAGTTCGTGTAGCGGCCCTCGAAAAGTCCTCGTGTTTTGTCTTTTGAGTGTTTTTCTTCCTTCAATTATCATTTCTGTCACTTTGCTCATGAGATTCGTTGTTCTCGGAACATCAACTTATTTTCTTGGTTGGTTTGTTAGAATTTTACTATAAATACTCACTTTTGAATTATTTATTTCTTATTTTATGAATGCAGTCGTATTTAATTTTAATTATATATTAAATTTTAAAAAAATTCGATTAATTAATTAGTTCCATAATTACCGGTTTGAGCTTGGACAATATATATATATGAAAAAATTTAATGTTTCATGTATGCGTAGCTCCTTCTGATATGATGATGATGGACAAGAAGATTTCCACAACGTGGTGTCAGGCAAGTGGCTAATCAGCTATGCTATTACTCTTTTTATCTTGTTATTACTCCCTATTATCTTTAAAGGATAATTAGTGGAACTCACAACTACTGTCTTATCCTATCCTATCGATTAGAACTAACAATTGTTCATTAGTGTGCTATTTTCTAACATAAATCACACATTCGGTTGTTAATTTTCGTTTTTTGTAATAGCTGAGCAAAAAACCTTTCTTATAATTATTTGATTGGGTTATTAATTGCAAGTCTCAAGGAAAAATCCTTATTTTCATAAAAAGTAGAAGATTTAAGTAGAAGAAGGAACGCAAAAGGATATAAAATGCAGAAAGTTTAGTCGATGTTTTAAACAGTGAGAAATTCTTCACATTTTAATCTGCAAAGGAAAAGTTGCATTTGAGAAAAATCTGAAAAATTTTAAACTGTTCCATCTTTCTCACTTGTACGTAATTGCGTTTATTTAAACCGTAATTTCATTGTATTTACGTAAATACAACGAAAACTTGGAGAACTTGGGAAAAGAATGAAACGTGAAGTGAAAGTCAGCAAAGTTAAGAGAATTTAGCCAAGGTATTTTGCAACTCTTTTGACAGCATGAATGAAGAGGATGTGGATTCCATTGAGTGAATCCATTGAACCTTTGAACGACTCACACGAGCCATCGTTCAATGCAGGTTCAAATTGATGCGGAAACTTGTTTTTTATGAAGTATTCTTAGGCTCCTCTTCACCCGCTTAATCTTCACCCTACTTCACTCAAACATCCCTTCATGCTTGGCTTCCTTCCCAGAATATTTCATGGAATTGGCCCTCTTTCAAATCACTACTAAACTTGCTAATAAATAGTTCAATGCTCACAGAGTCGTCAACTTTCCATTTTATTATTTAAAAAATAATTTTCTTGTCTAGATTGTAATCCTTAAATTGTGAATTGGTCTTTAATTACTAGACAATAACATTATTGATTCATTTTTAAAATTAGCGAGAAACAATAAAGATCAACACAACGTTTACTGCATATTTGACTGAAGGATCCCCTGAGTTGGTTCGTTCGCCTGTGCCTCTTTCTTACACCAAGAACATGATTATCCCGGACGATGAAAAGGAATATTGGGGATTTTACCTTCATAAAGGAACGACTTTCTCCATTAAAACCTGTGCCAAGTGAGGTTTAAATAGCCCAAATGCATTTGTTCAAACAATTGTTTCTCATTGACGATGATTTAATGATTGTTTAACGATTTTAGACACAAAGGCGGGTCTCTTCTGATTGTCAAAGGACGCGACCATCTGGAACATTGTGCCTACATAGGAGAACCAGACTCGGCCGGTGACTCGGACGGATTCTCTGATTCAAATTCCGAAGAAGAAAACAAAGGGAATACGAAGACGATTAAACTCGACGGCATGCAAACTCCGTCTAGCTCTGAAGAAAGAACTTTCATTTTAGCCAAAATCAGAGCTTATGTTCGCAAGAGTTCAAAGGGGTTTAAAAAGTTGCGGAAAAATCTTGCAGATTGGAACCTCGTTGATGAAATCTTAAGTAAAGAAGACAAATCAACAGAGAATTCAACGACCCTCGAAGAAGGTCTTGAGCCCAATACCAACAATACTTATTCAAAAAATGATACATCATTTAACATCATTAATCATAACGAAACGGAGTCAAATGGACAATCTGAAAGTCAAGAGATGGATAATATTGAAAGATTAAGGAAAATTTCTACTTTTCATGGAAAAATTGTAAGGAAAAAGAGGGATGACGGGGAAGTTAGAAAATTGACAGAATCGGGAGAAAATGGAGCTTTCGAAGATTTAAGTAATAATGACATTGAAATTGAAATGGATCTTGAAAAAGAGAAAATTAAAGGAAATGTCTTGGTTAAGCATAAGAATGAAGAAAGGAGGATTTGGGAAGCGAGAAAAGACAATTTGACCATGTTTGAGGGAATCTTTAAGATGAAGGGCGACGGTGATGGTTCACATTCAGAATCCGAATCTTCTTATTCGAGCAGTGAAGAAGCATTAGCGAGATGTCAAGGTGTCATTGGCATTTTCTATTTTCCTCCTCAGCCTTCTTGTGCTTTCAATCTCTCTTCTCATGAAATCACCCAATTGTTCACTTATGAAAACAGGTTTGCACTTGACAATCTTACACTGTTAAAACTATTTAATAAAAGTAGATTTATTTTATAAAAGAATAAATTATATTTAAATAATTTGGATTTTAAACATTACATTGATAAAAATGATTTGCATTAAAATTGTTTTCCAGAGTCAATGTCTCGGGTTATTACTATTTTATATTTGGTTCCGAAAACGAAAAAAGAGATAATTTCTTCAAAGCTCAATTCAACATTGATCGATTCCTGTATAAACTTCCTAATCCTATTCCTAATTGTACACTTGTGACCGAATGCCAAGTTCCATTTGATTTTGCTTCTAAACAAAAGGTTTGATAGAATTCTATTTAAAGTAAAGCACAACATTTTACATTTAGAAACTTAAATACCTAAATAGTCTGGTTTTAATTGAGAATTCAAACTAGTAAATTTTGAAGGAACTGGATCATTATTATTGAATGATTAAAATTTATAGGTGATCGTTTCAATTCCCGAACCTCCGCCGGAAAAAGATGGTCTTTGGGATGAAGTTTATGTTGGTGAATCAGACTGTGAGCCAAGAGCTGGTTTGTATCTCCTTTTCGTCTTGATCGTTCCTATTCTCATACTTTTATGCGCTTTCATGTGATATAAGATATAAATATTAGGTACTACATACACTACTTATCATATAAACGCAATATGCAAAAAGAAAATTTACACCTAATCAACAAAACTGCAATTACCTGCCATTACTATCTTAAATATTAATATAATAATGCATTATTTGGCTAACAATTGAGGCACTATATTGATTTTCCACTTTTTTGAAAGGATTTTTCGGTAAATTTGAGGCTAATTAAATATACCTAAAAGAATGAGAGAATCAAGTCGTCTCTAGATTCTTGTAAATTCTAATAATCTTCGAAATGAAAAGATTTAATGTTCTATTTAGTGAGAATTTATTTAATATTTGTTTATCTATTTCAAATAATTGACACGTATTTCTATATATTTATTTTATACTTTAATCTTAAATTGTTCATAATTTTAGTAAAACCTTACATTGTGTTTGCATATTATGCAATTTATTAAAAATTAGATATATATCTTATTTGAAATATATAATAAAGTTTGATATTTGATATTATGATAAACCAATGTTAAACTGGTGAACAACAGAGACAAAATTGTAGCTGTTTGTGAAATTCATCAACCCGTACCTGCTTAGTATTTTTGGTTTATTTATTAATTATAATTTTTAATTTTACTTATCAAAATGTACATACAATAATTTAAAATACACGCATGCTGTGATAGTAAAAAGGCATTTTTAAAGAAGAAATCAAAACTCATTGTCAGAAAAAACAAAACAATTTTATCTTCGTTATTCAACGATCAATATTATTAATATTAAAAATAATTTCAACTTTTCTCTTTTGTATGGAAGAAAAATAAATAATCTTTAATTATTATATTTTGATTTCTTATTTTTATCAGTCGTTGAGGTCGCGACGTGTTCGCCTCTTCTTCTCTTGTTCAATGCATTCCTCGGGTCCGTAATGTCAAACCAATCATCGCTCTTAAGATTTGCATCTTTGGCCAAAACTGGGCCTCGCTCCTCAAAATGCAAAGATTTGGCCAACCATGAAATGTCTTTAGCCGCTGCTTCTGACTCTTCATCTTCTTCTTCATCAAGCGGCTTGAGAGGATCACAAGTTTCCTTTGCTGTTTCAACCTTCGCTTTGAATTTGGCTAAAAGTGCAAGCGTTTGAGCTTCTCGGTCGCTCCCCTTTTTCTTATTCTCCATTTGCTTGGCTTTGTAAACTTCTTGAACATCAAGGAAAGATTTAATTACAGTGTTTTCTGCAGCGAGTTTTGCTGCTTTCTCTGCCTCTTCTCGTTTTTTCTCTTCTTTCTCGTCAACTGCGGCTTTCGTCTCTGCTTTCATTTCCTTCCTTAATTTCTTGTATTCTGATTTAATTGCGTCTAATTTCTTTTGCTTTTCCTCTTCTTCATCTTTTCCTAAATAATATTCCTCTTCGGAATCAGACTTGTGTTTGCGCTGTTTTTCCTTTTTACCTTTCTTTTCTTTTGGGTCTTTGGATTTGAGCCTTTCTTGAACCAATTTTTGAAGATTCTTGGGTCTAAAAATGAATTAAACTGGTAAAATGGTTTCAAAAGTAATATGTTAGTTATTAAGGTAGAATTTGTATCTTACCCAAAATCGATAATATCACCCTCAGGTTTTTCTTCAGCTTCTTCATCATCCGTGAGATTTTCATCATCGCCTTTCTTAAGTCTGAGATCAGGAGCTTCGGAACTTAATTTGGGATCATTAGCGAGATCATGAGAAGATTTTCCTTTTGATCCAAATTTTTTATTAGCTATTGAAACTTCCTCTGATTCTTCTTCTGCTTCCTCTCCAAATGACAGAAGCTTAAAATTCCTAAATGGATATTGAATATATTTTATTAAATTGATAAAACCTTATTTGATTCATTATTTGATATTCAATGAATTGAATTTTAAACAAACGCACTTTGTTCCAGTTACTTCTTTCTTCTTTTTAACGGATTTTTCTCTTTTAATTATTTCGCGAGGTACAATGTCGTCAAAAGGGTTATTGAGAATCTTAGCTCCAGTTATCTTGTGCGGAAATAAAGGTCTCTCATCCTAAATTATAAAAAATCCTCGCTAAATTGAATTCTAAATTGCAAATTTGCAAGAGGAGAATAACTGAATTATATTTAATAAAAAATATTCTATTTAATAGTTAAATATTTTAATATTAATCAACCTCATCCACTGGCGATTCCTCCAATTTGATCATATTAAAGATCGTGTTACCGGCAACTTTAGCGAACACGGTATGTTTATTCTGCAATTCAGGAGTGATTCCGAGCGTGAAGAAGAATTGAGATCCATTATCATCTCGACCAGCATTGGCCATTGCCACAAGTCCTCTTCTTGTGAAACGAAGTCGACTATGAAACTCATCCTAAAAACCATTTAATATAGCATATCAACATGTAAATTACTTCAAATATTCTTAACAAATGCAATATTATTAATTATCTAATAATTATGTTTGAAAAATAATATTTTAACTCATTATTTAATTACTTTGAATGGTTTTCCCCAAATTGAATTTCCACCATGACCTGTGCCAGTTGGATCTCCTCCTTGAACGATGAATCCTTTGACAAGTCGGTGAAACACCGTGTTGTCATAATATCCTTCCATGCAGAGTTGGACAAAGTTCCGACATGCTTTTGGACACTCTTTCGACCATAATTCAATATCGATGTCTCCGGCTGTCGTCTCTAGCAAAACCTATGATAATAAAGAATAATTGTTAACTGTTCTTTTCTTATTCAGATTGAGAATTTTTTTCATTTATTGACGATGAGTAAGTGATGAAAATGTCAATTGTGATTTATTTACCTTTCCTTCTGTTGGTGGTTCTTGAATGTAAATATTACTCATTTTTATATAAAATAGTTATTCTGAATATTATTTTGATTGAATTTCCTATATAGAATATACTTGAATAATAATAATATCTTCAAAGCTTTTTAACTTTCAAAAAGTGAACAAGTTCAAATCAAATCAAAGGATTTAACCCATGGACACAGAATGGCAGAATATACCATAAAGCAAAGTTAGATGAGAAAGATTGGAAACGTCGTCTTAATAAAGGTGAAATTTGATATCTTTATTAAGGTATATACCCTACTTAAAGATTTTTGTATATTACCTGTTATAGAGGAAATAGTTTTTTAATAAAGATTTTTATATTGATAATAAGTTAGAATCAATTAAAAAGGCTGATATTGGTTATGAAAAACTTTTTTCAAATATTTATTTTCTCAATGAAAAGACAACAAAAGAAAAGTTGTACATGATTGTAATTTTGTCATCTAATATTCATAATGTCGTTAATAAATTAATGCAGATTTATATTAATAAGTATCTTAATAATAATAATATGATAATAATAGTATTTAATATAAATATTTGAATTTTGGCTTATATGCAATATTAGAAACTAAAAGTTGAAGTTCCAAAAATTTCAAAATTCTTTTCGTATGGCTGTATTCAAAAACAAAAGGATTTTAACTAATATTCACTTGAACATTTAATAAGAATTATCTAAATATGAGAGCAAGTCTTGAGCAAACCTTTAAGAATCCTTTTGAGTAGTCCATCATCCAAGGTTCTTTCTTGAATGACCTTAACGCGATGCCAAAATGCTCCACCGCCAAAGCTGTCATCGTAAAGAACCACGGCTTTAAGAAAGAGCCACTTCAGAACTCCCAAACAAATCCCCGCAAAGACAATGACCACAGGGTAATAAAAGTTCTTCCACATCAATTCGCTTCCATCGCTTGAACTCACGCTTCGATCTTCCTTTGGACTGGATTCCAAGACAGTTGCTCCTTCGCTCAACTCAAAATTCAACAATACTTGAAATAAAACCAAAAACGTTAAAATTCTCTTGACTTGATTCATTATAAAACTGTTTAAACTTTTTATTTTTTAAATAACTGACAAGATAAATCTCTCAGATTAGTTTTTTTCTCTCCTTTTATATACCAAGCATCTTTGCGTGTTTGGATTGAGGTGACATTTAAAGGAGGGCAAATGAGTTCATTTTATTTTAATTTACAAATGACTTGAAGCCAATAAGGGGCAAATGTGGAACAAAGAGTTCCGCTATTTAAAACGTTGCCTTAAAAATAAGAGAAAAGTGTGAGTGGTGTCTTGTCTTTAAGGGAAAACTAATTGCTAAATTAACTAAAGAGTTATGGAGAAGAATATGAATCATTCATAATTTGACATGTTAATGTAGTTCATACTCATCTGTTCTATACAAGAAGCTGAGCTTTGTAATTAAAACTCCCAGTCACGCACTTCTTTTCTCTCTCATTATGCAGTCAAAGAAACAACAATGAGGTTCCTTTTGTGGTTTCGGGGAATTTTCGGTCAACTTTTAATATCAAAACAAACCTAATTTTTTCATGTTATTAATAATCGCTTTTAATAATTTTTAATTTTTAGCTAATGAATATCACAGAATTTTCAAACCTGATAATTATATTTACTTTAAAATAATAATTTTTAATTAATGATTTGTTAATGAATAGCGTCATAATACAACAACAAAGAAAATGATATATTGAATTATGTGACAATCCCTAACTTTTGTCAATAGATAAAATCTAATGGAATATGATTAAAATACATTGCAGTTTCACCTTGTATTTTTAACTATTCTCCTTTTTCAACCTTAGTCCCAATTTCTTCCTAAAATAGATGAATGAGAGCGATTGAGAGAAAGTGAAAAGAATTTGAGTGAAATTGAGCAAATGACTCTACGTGTCCTTTCCCTATTTTTCGTCTTCTCGACTCACCTCATGAAAAAATGAGTGATTGGGCGCTTTGTCGATAAAACTCAGTAAAGGTAAATAAGAGATGAAGGTGAGCGTCAAATCTCTCTAATCGATATTTTCCCATTTGCTTCTATTGCATAAATCATGAGGCAACCTACATCATCAAGATTTGAATCTTTTATATACCTGTTCTATATTAATCCAATGCACACTCCCCATACATAGTAAATCAAAACGGGAAAATTTGTATATACAAAAACATGGAAAAAGCTCAATTATTTCACGGACATTTGCTTTCTGTATACTGTACCTGTTTGAAAGTTTAGTACTTTTTACGATGAATGCGACGAAATTCTTTCAAGGTAAATCTGATTCAAAAATATTCCTCTCATTTGAGCCAACGTTCAAAGCAATTGAACGTACGTGAATGAGCAGTGAAAGAACTTTTACACGCGTTCTCCCTTTATAAAAGAAACTTTCTCGATCAAGTCGACCATTTACAGCTCAGAGTTTCACAAAAGGATTTCTCCTACACTTCTTTTTTTAAACTTACAAACTCTCAAGTTGATTTTTTTTTTAAATAATTATATTTTTAATAACCAAAAACTAATTTTTAAAGTTTATTTTTAAACTAAATATTTGATTAAAAAAATTTTAGTTTTATAAAAATTAATAAGTAATAAAATGGCCACTTACGATGAAATTCACGAAGTGTTAAAAGAAAGAGAAGCGAGTTGCTCAGCCTTCCCTAATGTTCCATTTCAAGTGGCTTTATATGAAGAGTTGACTTATTCGCTCCCTGAAACTGGCAATCACATCCTTTGCTCCTTTGACGAAGAAACGCTCATCCTATATCAATCTGTTCCAGAGTCAGTGGCCATGTTCGCCACGAGATTTCAAAGTTTCAAGAACCAACAGTTCAAAGTGAATTGGCGACTACGGACTTCTTTCCCCTCTGCTGTCAACACCTCTGAATGGGGCAGACGTCAAAATCATGGACATCTTCTTGCAATCACGGTGAAGAGACTCGGGTTTGAAGAAATGATCAGAACGGCCGTTCTTCAAATGCACGAATTAAGATTGAAACCAACGGCGGCTTTTGAATGGGCCCAAGATGTGGATTTATTTGGAGAACCCGAACATCGAGGAGAAATGAGTTTAATTCTGAAAGGGAAAATATTAGAGAATTTCTTGAATCGATGGATCATCCAAGTTAATGACATCACGACATTCGTGTCAAAACAGAGAAGACTCATTTTTCAAAATAGGACTGATCTTGTTGTTGTTCCACAAGAAGAACCTTATGGTATGAAAAAAATATTTTTTATTTGTTTAAAAATAAAATTCAAAGCTTTTAATTTTTAGATCGGTAAGTTGCATATTGTGTAATAACCTTTTAATTAAAATAAAGTTATTAATTTTAATTGCGTAAATTACATACACAACAGAATTCCCATTTTGACTATTATATTGTATTCAAAGTATTCCTTGACGGCGTTCTTGCAAACTACATTGGGCTCACTCAAAGAAGACCAGATGAAGAAGAGGAAGGAGCCGAAGGACCAGAGCGAACGGGTGAAGAGACAGAGACGGAAATCGAAGAAACGAGTGGCGGTGAATATACCTGGCAACCATCAAGATCTGAACTTCTTCAGAACAATCTTTACTGACCATGAGAATTTCTTTACTTTTCACCTTTTCCAATCTTAATCCAACTTCTCGTATAACTTTCTAGTATTGTGAGAATTTTCTGACCAATATTTCATGTCTAGTTTATAGACTTTGTGACATTGAATGCTCGAAAAGTTTATTAAAGTTCTCCCTTCTAGCTCGTATAAAACATGAAGTGTATTGCAGTGTAACGTGAAATGAAATATGGGCCATATTTTCCATTATATGGCAAATGTTCCAATGACACTGACATTGAGTGTATGAACAATGGTAAATGTAAATATTTAAACATCTTTCTATTGTAATACATATTAAAATATTAAACCAATATTTCCTAATTAATCCCTAATCGTGTGCATTATTAAAGTTAAGAAAAAAGTAGAAAAAAAGTGCAAAAAATCTCCCCGTCTGGGAATCGAACCCAGGTCTCCCGCGTGACAGGCGGGGATACTTACCACTATACTAACGAGGATTTGATGTGTGTTGAAGTTGAAATAGACTATCTTATTCCACTCAAGCCCTCATGTTAGCCATTCTAACTTTATTTTTTTAACGTTCACCAAATCCACTTGCTTAATTATAAACTTAAAGATAAACATTATTGGCTTTATATTAAGCAATCGATAATTTTCCAATTGAGTCCATTTATATTTCATACATTACTAGAATAGTCCGTTATCGACAAGTGTTGTCTTATCACATTGCTAACTTCATAATGCTAATCATTACTGTGACCACTTTGCAATACAATCCTTGTTTTTCATTTGATGAATAGTTAGGTCACTAAATTATACTGCTGAATTACAATAAACTTCATTATTATCATGCTGTCAACAATGTTAATGCATCAATGATTGAAGATAAAATAAGATTACGAATTTGTTATAAAGACGATTTAAAGCTAATTGACTATTTTAATCATATTTGCTAATTGAGTGGTTTTGAAGTTAAAATAAATTAAACGAATTCAATACCTAATTAGTTTGTGATCCAAAATTTTAATTCAGCTGAAATTATTTGATTTCACAATGTTTACATTAAATAACATTACCCTATTTTTTGTGTTTGCATTGACGAGTTTTGTTGGATGTTTTGGGATTGAAAACGGGAATTTTTCCTCGGGCCGTGGTGTTTATCACAATCCCATATTGGATTTCGGAGTTGCGGATCCATTCGTTTTTCAATTCCGCGGATTCTACTACATGTCACTCTCACACTTTGATGGGATCACCGTGTACAAAAGCCGAATTCTCAGCGACTGGCGAAACGCTGAGAGGCGTGAAGTTTACAAAGCTCCTCCGGGACTTATGAATCTCTGGGCCCCAGAAATTCATTATGTCTCAGGGAATTGGTACATTTATTTCGCTCTTGACGATGGCGACAATGCGAATCATCGAATGTACGTCATTCGGGCTTTAGATTGGGAAAATCCTCTGGGTGACTACACACCTGAAGTCAGGTAAATTAATTACAAGGAAAATAAACATAGTGGATTCGTATTCATGAAACATTTCCATAAAAGTACATTTTGAAAAAGTTTAGTATTTCTGCTTAAATTAGATATTTATACCTAATAAACTTTAAATGGGCTGACGTGAAGAAAAGGTGAAATAAGCGCAGGAAATCTTTACAAAAGCGGATGTTTCGCTCTTCTAATCCGATTACCTGTCCTTTCAAACTCTTTCTAAAACTTTTTTATGTTGAACACATTTCAAAGAGAGCGAAAACATCCAAAAGATGTGTGTATAATAGACGAATTTTGAGTATAATCCTGTGGAGAAAGGGAAATATGAATTTTTCTATAAAGTTTAAGCCTGAATGGCCTTACCAAACCTGTTCAATCGGAGCCCGATCGGGGTTTCGGGACGGGGTCTCTCACTCGATCAACTGATCGGGGCAGGGCGGGACGGGGCCTTCACCCAGCATAGGTAATCGGGACGGAGCGGGGCTGGGTTTTTATTTTGTCTCAAGCATCGGTGCGGGACGGGACCCCATCAAAGCCCTCCCGATTCGGGTCTTTTTGCACACGTTTGGGCCTTACGTATATAATTTTTTGTTCTTTTATTCAACGTTATCCATCTTTTGTCTGTAGACTTTCTACTCCAACGGAGGATTACTGGGCGATCGATGGTACAGTCTTGCAGGTAGGATTATTATGAAATCCTTTTTTCATTAAATCTATCATGGAGATCTTATGAACTCTCAGGATCCTACTATGGCATTCTCATGAAAGATTTATGATCTATCATTATTTTATTATTTTAACCAGCACCCTATAATTTAATATATAAAATCAAAAATCGTCTTATACCTTTCATATTCCTTACTCAATGTGATTAATTTTCAATTAATCAATTATGATTCTACGCAGTATGGAAACGGAAGACTTTATTTCTTATGGAGCGGTTGGCCTAGAATTAACTCTGGATCCCCTCAAAATCTTTACATAGCTCCTATGTCAAACCCAATGACCCTCTCAGGACCAAGAGTTTTAATTAGAGAACCCAAGTCAGGATGGGAAATGGTGGAAATGGCCATCAACGAAGGTCCTCAAATCATCCAAAACGATGGAAGAACTTTTCTCATTTTTTCCGCTTCGGGAAGTTGGACTCCAGACTATTGTTTAGGAATGATGGGAATTGACGATCTGAAAGATCCGCTTGACCCGGCTAATTGGTGGAAAGACGTCGATCGTTGTGTCTTTTGGAGAAATGACGCCATGGGAGTTTATGGAACGGGTCATGCTTCTTTCACTTATTCACCAGGTATGATAAAAGCCATTAAACGATATGTTAAATATTCGTCGTTTCCGTTCATTGCAAATTGAGTTATGAGAGACCAGTAAAGTGGAATAATGTTATACGTATAAGAATTACGAAGAATGCTTGATATTAATTTCGTATTAATTAGGCCTCAAAATTCCTCATTTCCTTTTTAATCATAAATAAAAGAAAGAGAACAAATGGACAGGAAACCCATTTCCTTATCTTCCTCTTCCTGGCCTTCTTCCTTATTACCAATCTTCAAAAGATCAAAGTTGATAAATATTTTTAGAGATTCGAATATTCTAGAGTCTTCAAATCAAATATTAAATTACAGTATTATCGTTTAATTGCAATTTATTTAAGACTTTTTTTTTTATAAAAAACGTATTTATTAAAAAAAATAGAATTTTCCTTATAGTAAACTTGAAGGGCTTTGATCAGTTCTAAAAATATTACTTTTCATGCGTAAATATAATAGTTTTACGTCATAAGTACATTGGGAAATAATTTGACCAAATTATATCGACAACGTCGTTTACGTAATATTGGTATATCATGATAAAATTGAGTTTGAAGAAATTATTTTGAAATATGTAATAATAAAAATGTTTTTAAATTGGAAGATGAAAGCGAGCCTTGGATGGTGTATCATGCCATGGCAGATCCCAACGGCGGTTGGAACAACAGAACAGCCAGGGCAGAGAAATTTGGATGGAACCCTGACTCCAGCCCGAGCTTTCCCCGACCTAATGGATTTCACGTTCCTTTGCCCGCTCCAAGTGGAGAGTGAATTCCACTCGAAATCAATACATTCGCTATTAGAAGATACTTATTACATGAAAAGGTGAAGGCAGGTATGACTCGTATCTGACGTCGTCTCGTCTGTCTATTAGTCTCGACGTGATATCAATCTCTACGCGTTTCAATGACTCCGACTCGGGAGAATAAATTATCATTTGTAAATATTTGGAGTCTCTTTGCTCATTCTCATTGATTTTTTACCTTTGTTTGCTCAAAGGGAGTCAACTCCTTCTTAGTCCTTAAGCCTCCAATATCCTCCAATATAAAAGTTTTGTGTGTTTTTGTCAAAGTTTCTGTTTGTGTTCATTATATTTATGTATTTTATATTATTCGCTCAAATTGGATGGCACTAAACTGTACAAGTACGATGCCTAAAAGCAGTTCACAAGAACTCAAAAAAGTTAAAGAATGTATAGCAGATATTACGCTAAAAAATCATATTGCAAGGGGAGAAGCCTATAAGGATGAAAATCCTAGTTAATCGTAAAGATTAGAATGTTTTCCTTTTAGTGTAAATAAATGTCGTGTTTAATAGGCATGTGTGCATCATGCGTTAAATTAATTGGCACACATGAATTAAATTTTCACAATCAATTTGATTACATAGGTAGATGTCAATGATGACTGTAAGTGTAACATGAGAGATATGATGCTATGAGGAATTTCACGGTGGTAATACAGGGATTTTCGATTAATATTTAATTAATCAATTCTTTAATCCGGTAAATCCTTCGAACAAAAGAAGAGTGAATGAACTTTTTGGCCAGCGAGCAAAGCGGAAACATTTCATATTCGAGTAACGTTAGACCGTTAAAGACAAAATATACAATTACCGCGTTTGGCTCTTGAATAAACTGAATATTCAATTAGCATTTAAAGGTACAATGCGATTTGATCCAACAAAAGACCCTTTTGTTAAAATTCTTTTCATTAATCTCCTTTCCTACTATGTACCTGCATTTTGTGGAGGAATCAAGGGAAAATTGAGGTATAGTCGTGAATTTGTGAAAGTTTCATTAGAAGTTCATTCTGAAGAAAGTTTTTTCATAAAAATAGCCAACATCTTCCATTTAATAAGGAATTTACAAATTTGGGAATTTAAATTTCATCAAATCTCTTAATTTATTCCTACAAAAGTTTAAAATGAAGAAAAGTTTGATGGTCGCGTTAATTGCTCTTTTCGTCCTTTTGATCAAGGTAAGGTTTGTTGTGTAGAGAAAAAATAAAGTTTTAGGATAGTAATTTTCTCATGTTTTAATTTGGAACTCAGGATGGAGTTTCCAACCCTGTGGATTCTCGAGTTAAGAGACAGTTTGAGTTCGAAGAAAGCGACTATGACTCCGAAGAGACCAAAGCAGCAGCTGCCAATATCATTAAAATCATCGGCGGAACTTTGTCAGGGGATGTTGGGAAATTGATAGGAGGAGCTTTAGGCTTTGCTCCTGATCCAATTCGAAACGGAGCTGTTGGAATTATTGGAAGCGTCCTTGGGCAGAAGAACTGGCCAGAGAAATTATACGGAAACACCACGACGGAAGCCACTGACGTCGAAGATGAGGAAGAAGGAGACGATCCTCCTTTTTTCTATTAAATTGAAAACTTCGAAAATTAATTTTTAATTAATTTAATAAATTATGTAACATGTCATAAGCATTCAATTACAACGAACTAATTTGTAAAATAACTATTTATTTTATTAAAACAAACTTTATTTATTAAAGAAAAACTCACAAATTCCACTAATTTCTTTTTACTGAATATAAAATATAGCAAAATCACTCACTAAGAACATCATCCATAGTTAAAAATATTTAATGGAAACGAAGTTCACAATTTTCACTTTAGCTTGCATTTGCAAATGTAAAATACGTCACTAAAAGCTACATGTAAGCTGATGTAAGAAAAAATTTATAGCATTTTGTAAAAAGGATCATTATATTTTCATATCTTTGAAACACTTTCTTATCATCTTCATATCCTCATTACCAGAAAATCTCGACTTTTTTAGGACTAAAAACCTCGAGAATAAGAAATTTTGAATATACCACAACAACCACTCATGCAGACAAAAGATTTTCAACCACTGATTTTGACTGTTTTTAAAATGAAAAAGCTCTATACTCAATCAAATTCAGACAGACTAAAAAATCAATAAATATAATTACATTTTTCATGTAATATTAATATTACATGAAAAAATAAATTTTTAATTTTTCCCTCATTTTTCCTTTATTTTTTATTGATCCAAAAGTCTATTATAAAATAATAAATATATCAGATAATGAATTATACCTATTACATCTTTTATATTTCTATGAACATAAAGTGGCCGAATACATCATATGACTATTTGCAGTCACAATAAAAGCCATTTAGCTATTGATATAATATCTTTCATAACTTCATGTGTGTTGCATTTCCACTTAAGAAATGGGAAAAATTACGCTTTTTGATGCCATCATATTTATATAGGGTTGGAGCATTCGATTCCTTAATCTTCTCTCAATGCTATTTCCAATTTGCCTTAATCTCCAGGAAAAGCATTGGGAGAAATCGAGGAAAAATAGTGAGAAAAGCTCAACGCCGAATCGATCTAAGCTCCCAATTACTAATGGCATAATATGAAGAATGGAGAAATAAGAATTAGTCTCACGGCTTCATTTTGATTTTCTAGAAGATGAAGAATCAAAATGAAACTCCTCGAATTGAATCGACGATTGCAAATTGAATGAAAAGTTTTTCTCAGAGTCCGAGCTCCTTCTAAAGAATCCTGTGTAGTGTTAAAAGGAAAAGGGAAAAGTTCCTTTGCACAATCCTCCTCAGTTTGTCCAATAAAAGAGATCCAAAAGTAGTTTGTAGCAAAAGTATATATATTTTTTATATATAAATGTTTATAAAAAATAGTCCTTGGTAAAAAGGTCGGAACAAATAGGATAAAAAGGTTGAAGATTTCAGGTTACGCAACATAAGAGAGTGAAAATGAAAAAGTCATCATCTAAGCCTGGAGGTTATTTGTAAATTGGAGAGGAAAGAAGGGGAAAGAAATGAGAAAGCGAGGGAGTCAATTCGTCTCTTCAATAAATTTCTTTGAGAAAAGCTTTTTAAAAATTCCAATTCTACTTAAAGTCGTGTGCATACATAACATACGTAATAAATAATCACGGGTACAACGTAAAATCACTACATAATAATATTGGGAAATTCAGATTCGAGTTCACATGAAGGTTCTCCTTCTCATTTCAATGGATTTTTTCATTTCATTTTTCTCTTTCATAACTTTACATTCAACAGAATATTCGTCGATTCCACATAAATGTATAAAGTAATAAAGTTAAAAGGTCTTTTTTACCTTTCAAAAATGAGAATAAAAATATCTTTTATCTATATTTCATCTTTTATTTCCCCATTCATTTAATAATGAAGTTATTAGAAAGGAATAAAATAGATGTGCACCATGTGCTTATTGCTTATATAGCTTTTATAGATGAGGAATTTTGAGTATTTAGAAATTCCTCAGCGTTTTCTATTCAGGTTTCTCCTTCTCATAATTTAATAAAGGCGGATTTGGAAAGGGGAAATGAAGGTTCGGGTCGAAGCTTCCTATTGAGAACCTCAACTTCCGAAGCTCCCTGCTCCAGAAAGGAATCCTTTTATTTTATCTCTCACCCAATCCTTCAAACTCTATGCTCTACGACAAAGAGACTTTGAAAAAGGCAAGCACGGTGAAGTCCGTGAGCGAAAGCGAGAAAAGTTTTTATACTATTTGATATTCCCTCACCGATCACTTCACCTTCACGCCATCATCACCCCACTTCAAACTCAATTCTCGGAAACTTAATAAATCACGATTTCTTTTCTCAGTTCAATGTACTGTTGTGTTTCTAATTAAAACTTAAAAAATACTTCAGGTTTGCAAAAGTTTAGTTAACTAAATAATAATTATAGATTTGAAGTTTAACTTTCTTATAACAAATTTACGGTATCCGGTCAAAATTCCACTCGGTTAAAATTCCACTTTCAATAGTTCAACTACAAAAGTTCCTCTTGCAATAATTCCACTTGGTAAAAGTTCCTCCTAGGTAAATGATTCATCCTCGTATGTATATGAGGAAAGCAAATCCTTGATATTTCAATGCTTAAAATATGTAAATCTAATAATAAATTCAAAGAAAAGGTATTTATTGTATTTTTAAAGTTGTTTGTTGCTCTAGCAATTCGCCCAAAAGGGCAGGAGCAGCATGAGGGAAGGGGTCCGCGTCCTCTGGGCTCCGTTGCTCTGGGCAATCGTTAACTCGATTGGCAGTCGCTCCCTCAATTTATAAATTACTCAATTTATATATTTTTAAGATTAATCGTGTAATAAATTTTGGAGTAACTTTTACCAAGTGGAACTATTTACCCGGAAAAGTTATTTACCTGGTGAAATTTTTGTAAGAGGAATTATTGTAGGAGGAACATTTGAAAGTGGGAATTTTGACCGAGTGGAATTTTTGTAAATGGAAATTTGACAGTGAACCCAAAATTACTGATGTACAATAATTATGATATCATATGATATTTATCTTTATACACGGTATATGTATATTAAATGATATCTCTTTTTTGAGACTTACTGTGAATGTAAAGTCTTGGTCTACTTGATGAAAATCCAATTTCTAGTCCTACACATACACCGGAAAAACTCTCACAAATGGAGATCTTAAAAGAAAAGTTTAAAGAGAAAAATTTACGAGTCGCACCGAAGGGAAATACACGCGGGCTTATGTCCCATGTATGCTTAACTTCTCTACCTGAATTTCTTATGCTTAGATCTTTGAGTTTATGTTAAATTGAAATGGAATTTTCATTAAAAGCTTTGTTTGTTGTGTAACACGTATCTCGCTTGTTCATATTTATTTACAAGAACTCGGTGAGAAACTTGCCAAGTCAGATGCTTTGGCGCATAAAACAAGGCGAGAGGTGACATTTTAAGCCGCCTGTTTTTCTCCTTATTTTATTCACAAACAAAATAGTGTGGCTAAATATTAAAATATTAAACCTAACTTGACATTGAGCGATGCTGAGAAATAGAAATGAGGTTTCGAGCCTTTATGGCCCTTTACGTAGTACGCACACATGTTCATTAAAAAGTCTGCTAAACCTTCCTATCGATTCCACCCCGAGGTTTTCAACCAACTCTAATGCACACACATCTTTGTATGTACATTTATATATTATTTCCTAGTTATACATATAACTTGTTATAGGGACAATTAAATCGAATAAAATCCTATATATCCTATGTTCGTGTTTTCACTTTTTGACTTACATGAAGCGCATATGATGAAGAGGTAAAAGGTAAGTATCATGTAGAAGATAGAATTCTCTCTATAGAAGGATGGATGTTGTTCCTTATTGCTCCTCCTCAGAGAAGGTCTTCTCCGAATTCGCCTGTATCATTTAAAATGTTTTACAGCCTTCCATTTCCTATTTAACCAGAGTCTTGATGCGGCTTGGGTTGTTTAACTTACTTATTTAAGCCTCCTTATGATCTCCACAGTGAACATTAACGAGCTATTCTAAAATTCTAATTATGTTAGTTAAGATTTTTAATTAAATCTCACTATTTCGGCCTTAAACCAATGTTGTTGAATAGGTGAAAAACATTTAGAAGCTTGGAGTCGTTTTCCTTTCATCAACTTTTCATCCTTTCATCTCCGAATCTCCTTGAATTTGCATAGAAATAAAAGGATAGTGTTTTTGGGAAGAGAGTAGTAATAGAAGGAACTTCCCTCGAAAAGCTCATCCCACTCGTCTCAATCCTGAATGGAGTGATGGGCTGATGGGAAAGTGAGGGAGAACGAGGGAAGTCGCTATAGGAAATACTTGTATGAGAGATTCGCTTTTATTTCTCCACGAAGTCTCGTGTTCACGGCGCACCGCACCGGGACCGAAATTCCTTCCGGAAAAGTAAGAAAGAGGGGAAATTGAGTATTTGGGCAGTCGGGAGCTGGAAGCCTTCGAGGCACGAACTCACGTGCCTCCCCTTCAACTCCTCTTCAAACTAAATTATGGAAAACAAGAGCTTGCAGTCACACTCGAACGAGTCCGTGACGGAGAGCCGCTCCAGTTTATTCGTTGATTCGAACAAGAAATTCGCAAGGTGAATTACACTTTTGAAAATAGCCATATTATCAAATACTCCTTTATTACTAATATAATTATCCAAACACATAATTTATATAAATATCTAAAATGAAGTATGTTTTGGAAATACTGAAAAGTTTTCTAAATTTTGTCCATTTTGAACTATACATTACATTGATATCATTTATGTATTGTAGTATGTTATTTAGATGATCTCATCATAATTTAATGTCATAAAAAAGGCATCCTTTAAATCAAAAACATATGACCTTTGTTGTTTTAAAAGATTGTTTATGAGTATAAAGATCGCCTGTAAACCTCTAATTTGTGTGTATCAAAGAACTTTCCTTTATCATAACGTGAATTTGCATGTTTTAGAAAATTTAAAAATGTCAAATGAAATCTTACTTTGAACTAAAGGTTATCCCGGGAAAATCCACCTGGATCGACTTCCCACCTTCTCGTCCCAGGAGGTGAGGTTGGCAAGGGAGGTCCTCAACGACCATCCATCACTGTCACCACTCCACCCCATGACAAAGACGTGAGAGACGGAGTGTGGGGAAAGGCAAGAGTGAAGTTGCGAAGCTGGACACCCAAATCATACTTTTACCAAGCTGCGCTGTTCATCATTGTGCCGCTCTTCGTCTGGCTCGTCCTTTTCCTCCTCTTTCAAGATCTCGCCCTTCCTAATGGAATCTTATTCTCACTTTTTATCCTGGAATTCGGCGGACTCGGACTCGGTAAATTCGAAACTCACTTATTTTCCACTTCAAAATCCTCCTTTCTCCCAAAGCTCATCATTTCACATTTGACGGAAAAAATCTCATTTTCTCCATCGCATGCTTTTATTTAATTTATTCACTTTTTCAACTTTCTCTTCAACGGCATCAACGCATGTAATCTAACGTATTTACTGTAAGTACATTGACATTATTATTAGAGGCTAACACAGAATGCATGTAAAGCTATATTGCATTAATTTCAAATGAGATTCAACAAGGCTGTTATGAAGATTCATATAATTTTTGAATTTAATACTTAAAATGATAATTGAAAATGAGAGCTTCGTGTTTCGTGTCCTAGATGATAAAGAGCGGGAGAGTTTTCGTCTCCTCTGAACACCTGTCCCAAACGTTCTTCATGAGTAGGATTCCTCTAGTAGTAGTCCTCTCACCTTTCCTCCGAATCGAAAGCTCTTTAACTCTTCTCTCCACTCCTTAAGTTAAAAAACAAGAATCTAACCTCTCCTCCTTTTCAAATTTCCTTAATTTCAAGATTCTGATGTTTATTAAAATTTTTATCAATCTTCATAACAATCTTTATTAATCTCAATACAATTATCTTTATACATCCATTCTTTGTTTGCCGAGTCAACCGTTTTTATTTTTCGAGCTGAGGAATTTCAGTTTTATTTTCTCATCTGGACGGAAAGTAACTGGGTAGCCCTTTTCGGACGGACCAGACCCATCTGGCCGTTTCTAAAGAATCTTCAAAATTATAGTTTCACATTTATTATCATTGCTAAAGATATCAGATATTAAAACAAATAATGGAGCAAAAACATAAATAATACAGGGTCCCAAATTAGTAACGATAAGGGGTCTACAACCCAAACTACAAATGTCACAATAATTTGCTATACACCATTCGAGAGAGCATTAAAAGTTACATTTAAAATGTAAGCTTTATTAAAAAATACGATAATTTATTATTTTAAAATAATGAAAAATCATAAAAAGATGAAATATTGTAATTGCTGCTTTGTTGTTTTCAAAGAGCAGCTTTATGGCAAGAATCCTTTTACTTTTGTATCTCTCCAGACAAATGCTCTTATTCGATCAATGGAAGAAATTCTCTTTATTGTAGTTTAAAAGACTCAATTAAAGTTATTTATCATTGTATAACTGTATAATAAATTGAAATAATAAAATAAACATTCTTTAATAATTCAACTCTTGAACAATTTTATATCAGAGTTTAAACTTAAAAATAATTTTTTTCGAATGATTTTTAATTCAATGACGTTTGATAGTTATGACGTTCGCAAAAAAAGTACATCTCAATATTATATAATATAGATATTCTATATAAAGTAGGCTTCCATTATATTAGATTAGCATATACCTAAGTAAAGTTCTAAATGCATGATGAATTTTAATAAACGAAATCTTGGTCCTTGTGTTCGTAGTCAAATTGCCTTTAATAATTTGATGCATGCAGGATGATGAATGCGAAGCAATTGTTGTCCTTTCCAAAATTCTCTCATTTTCCTTGTCTACTTTCAATCTTATTCTTGACTCCAGGCCTCTTCTTCATCTCCGTCGAATGGAATAATTCATGAATGTCATGTCACATGTGTGGAATGCACAAGTAGGAAAATGGTCTTATGTTAATAATGTCCCACTCTCTTGGTATTTACCTCCTACCAGTTTATCCAGAGTTTCAGGTTCTCTATTAGTAGGTGTCTCATACGAGTCATGTGCAATATATTAAGTACTAAAGGAAGCCTGATGTGCGTTTTAAGGTTTTCTCCTCAAGATTGTGAAGCTTCCACCGTTGATCGGAATGTTGGCTCTTGGGATAATGCTCCGAAACGTTCCGTATATTGATTACGCTTCAGCCATTTCTCCACACCTCTCTTCCATTCTTCGGTAATTAGTCAGGAAATGAGTGCTAATGGGATGAGAAAGATGCGAGAGTGAAAGTCAATGTCTGAACTTACTTAATCATTTCAGCCAAATCGGTCTGGTCGTGATCCTCATCAGAGGCGGGCTGAGTCTCGACCCAGAGGCGCTAATGAGAATGAAAGGATTAGTCCTTCGATTGGCATTTTTACCATGTCTGGCTGAAGCTATTACTTTTGGGGTCGTCGGACATTTTCTAATGAGCATCCCTTTGTCTTGGGCCTTTCTTTTAGGGTAACCTTTGAATTAAGCTCAATGATTAATGATTATATACCGAACACCCTATAAAAAGTTACCTGAAATTATTTTAATTAATTTTACTTATTAGATAAATGATTTACTAATTTCTTTTACGCCATTGTAGTTTTGTACTTGCTGCCGTATCTCCAGCCGTTGTGGTTCCCAACTTGTTATTTCTCCAAGAGCGGGGCTACGGAGTTGAAAAGGGTATCCCGACCATTGTAATGGCTGCGGCGAGTGTTGATGATATTTTAGCCATTTCACTCTTTGGAGTTACTTTGGGCTTCACGCTCTACTCCGACCAAAGCATTTTACAATCCCTCATCCAAGGACCACTCGAGTTTATCATGGGGATTGCCTATAGTGTGATAGTTGGTGCCATCGGAGGATTTATTTTCTCAAAATACGACTCCGTAAGTTGTTTACTTTATTTAATTTATATGATAATATAATAAAATCATATTATTATTATTATTATTATTATTATATTTTAATAAATCAGTTCTTTAGTAGTTTCTTATCCTCTTTCCTCTTTGCTGATTTTCTAAACTAAAAATCAATAGCTAGCAATTAATGCTAAAATTCTAGAATGATTCCTTGATAAGATTATTTAATGTTATTACAATTTTTGGTCGGAGCTTAGAATTTTTAATTTTTAAGCATATGTGTCTGTTGGTAAAAAGAAATTTAATTAGAGTTGATGTTAATTTAATAGGAAGATCGTAGTGCCCTTCCAGTCCGAGCTTTTTACCTTCTCTTCGGAGGGATTTTGTCTGTGTTTGGCTCCCAATACATCCATTACCCTGGAGGCGGAGCTCTTGGATGTCTCGGTGGAAGTTTCGTGAGCTCGGTGATTTGGCGTGCCAAAGGCGTCCTTTGGGACGACGATCCTCTCTGCAGACTCTTCGCTTTCTTTTGGTTCTTCTTCGAGCCGCTCCTCTTCGGCCTTATTGGATGTGAGATGGATGTGAGGAGTCTCGATGGACGTGTGGTTCTCTTCGGAATCCTCACCTTGCTCATCGCCCTTGCCGTTAGGCTCGTTGTTGCTTTTTACGCCGTCTCGCGAGGGAATTTAAATATCGTTGAGAAAATCTTCATTGCCTTTGCTTGGATTCCAAAAGCCACTGTTCAGGTACGCTTCCAATATAAAAAATTAAACAAGTAATGAGTTTAATTTTAAACTTCTCTGTTCATTTCAAATGGGCTAAAATTATATGATAAATTACGATTGACTTGTGCAAAATATATTTATGGAATTTCAGGCAGCAATTGGCTCTGTTGCACTTGACACAGCTCGGAAATTAAAGAGTAAAGAAGGCGAAGCTTTGGGTCTTCAAGTTCTTACCGTGGCAGTTCTTTCCATTTTAATCACCGCTCCAATTGGAGCAGCTTTAATTATCATTTTGGGTCCGAGGCTTTTAAAACGTCAGGAACTTGGGAGCCATCGTAACTCAGCGGTTGAAGCTATTGATCTTGAAATTCCTCATAATGTCACTGCTATCCCTTCAAGAATGAGCGAAACAGAGGAACTCCTCACTATTCAACTCACTAATGAGAGAAGATGATTTAGTGAATGAAAATCTCAAACAAATGACGTCACAAATCAATTCTCATTTCAAACTCGTCTCTTCATTTGCAAACTGTTGTACAAATTGTTGGTTAAATAATGATATTAAGGAAAAGTTAATAAATTTATATTCATGTGTTAACAATAAAATCAATGATAAATAATTCAAATGAGATTTTTTGGAATGAAAGGTTTTTTATTTTTCATTTAAAAAATTCGTTTTCAATAGCAAATTAGATAAAGGTTAAATGAGCTACATAGTGAAAATTTTAACATGACTTATCGTCAAGTAATCTAACAGTCAAAAAGGTCAAATGCAAAGAACATATTCATGCACAACATTTATAATTAGCATAATTTTTAAACATCATACAGCGCGAGTTAATAAAGAATTTAAAATAAAAACGCTTAAAAGGCCCCAAGTGGCATAAGTGAATTATGAAGTCTGGACACGACAGCCTGAACAACTTGCTGAAAACCTTCATCTTCTTCACATGTCACCGTCTACAATATTAAATTAATATTTTAATAATTAATATAAACAGATTTTAAAAAAAGACGTGCTGTATTATTTAAATATCTTTGTATTTTGTATAATCAAGATTAAGTTAAGCTTTGTTTCACCAGAGTATCAAAATTGATCGTAGCTTTCTTTCCAGAGACCACAACTGACAAATTATCTCCTTTGAAAGTTTTAGGAACACATTCTTGGCCAAACATGTCTTGAAGCGTATCGACGACACATTCCTAAAAAATCATAATTTAACAAATTATAGTAGGAATTAGTCTGAACTAAATATTAACATAATCTTTTAACTTATAATTACTCTAAATTAAAATTATTAGAAATTGATAGGTAATGTACTTTAAAATGTTCAATGTCGGGTTCATTGGGTGATTGTAAATTGAGCTGGGCCCCGGGAGGTACATCGACACTATCAGCTTGAAGAACGGCCGTCAACGCCGCATCAGCGTACATGTCATTAACCGGAGATGCGATCCATTCTAACGTTACGGTCCCTGGCTCATGGACAACGTCGATAACTCCAAAAACGCGAATAACTTTTCGATTCTTAATTTTTGACTCAATGACACTCGCTTCCTTTCCAATATGAAGGAGAAGATGATGAAGGATCTCAAATGAACCGGAATAGGAAATACTTTGTCTCTGTGATACTGTCGACATTGTCAAATCCGTGTATTCTGAAATCATTAATTTCATTCGTAAACATCAAACAAAAAAACCATAAAATAAAAGATATTTAACAATTAAGTCAATTAGAATTTTAACTGTAAAAAATCAATAAATTGATTATTTTGTAATTTACTTCCAATATCAGCAGGTGCAAGAAGATGATAATTAAAATTCCTCTTCACAAGAATCCCAGACAGTTGTTTTACTTTGGATGGTTTCTCAGCTGCGAGATTTCCCATCACTTTGGCCATTTTTTCTCCTCTAAACTGAAGCTCAACGGCCACGGTGTTTTTTGGATTGTAAACATTTATTTTTTGCCCTGCAGCTTCGTATTCTCTCAAAAGTGCTGCTTTAAGTCGGCCCATTTCATTTTGCTCTCCGTGTACTAAAACCTTAAAAATCAATTGAAATCAATAATCAGTTAAGACTCTTGTCTATTTGATGTAATAATCACTATTATTACATCAAATTAAAATTCATGAACTGTCATTAAATAATTATAGTACTAAATGAGTCTTTCATTAATAATTACTTTAAAAATTAAACTCACAATATGTGGCGGCTTGAGAATTCTAATAAACTCAGATGTTTGTTCGTAATCGGTGTGAGCCGAAAATGAGATGTAATCCACAGACATCTTAAGAGGAACTTTAAGTCCGTTTAATAACGTGACTTCTTCAGGCTCCGAGAGAATTTGCTTAGCTAAAGTTCCTTCAACACAGTAACCAGCAATGATCACACCGTTCTTTGAATCTGTACACCACATCTCAAAGAGTTCACGGGATAATCCGCTTTGCATCATTCCTGGAGAAGCCATCACGACACATGGACCAATGTCTTCAAAATGTTCAATGCTCTATTACAGTTACAGTTAATATACAGTTAATTTGGATTAATAAGTAATTCAATTTAATATGTAAATAAATTATTTAAATATACATTAAAAGGTAATTACAAATATAAAGCCAATAATATTTATAAGTAATAAACCTTTAAGTTGGAGATGTGCTTGAATACGAAAGGATTGCTGATTGCAATTTGTCTTCGAATCTTTTCGTTCATTGCATTGATATAAGTCTGATAGACTGACATGCATTTTTTGGCCAAGGAAGACGCATAGTAGATTGGAACATCATGTAATTCTGGATGTTGTCCCCAATACTCATCTAAATTAGTTCAATTAAACCTTTTAGTTAGAACTAAATTAACTTAAAATAGTAATTTTTGTTTTGTACTTTCATCTTACCCAAAAATAAGAAGAAGTTCTTGAGCACGACCGAGAGCAAATACTGGAATGAGACAACGACCTCCACGTGACACAGTTTCGTGAATAATTCCTGTGAATCTGGCTTCTCGGTCTTCTCGTTTTTCGTGAATATGAGTTCCATAAGTTGATTCCTAATTTGTATTTAAAAATTTTATAATATATTAGAATCTAGAGTACCAAATAAAATGACAAACTTATAAAGAGATAATGACAAATAATATTTTGAGAATTCTTACAACAATCATGACATCAGGTCGAACAGATGGAATTTCAGCAGCCATTAAATGCCGATCTTCTTGTCGAGAGAAATCTCCGGTGTAAAGAACCTTCACTCCAGCAATTTCAATCATAAACATTGCTGCTCCAAGAACATGGCCAGCATGATATGCCCAGAATTTAATTCCATTAATTTCCTTTTCTTCATGGAAATTAATAACTTCAATTTTATTCATTGAAGCTTCGAGATCCGCTTCAGTATAAAGCATATGATCAGATGAAATATTGCTATCAAAATGCAATAAAATATATGTAATAATATCAAATAATTAAAATATTTTAATTTGAGTCACAATTACCTGACTTTAATGTAATCAGAAACAAGCCAACGGTAAATAGCTTTCGTAGCATGGGTCATAAAACATCGTCCCTTAAATACCGTTTTTAAAAGAAACCAAGGAAGAGCTCCGGAATGATCAAGATGAAAACTAAAATAATTTCCAGTTCAAATTAATACATAAAATTAATAAAAAAAATTAAGTTCAGTCATTTTAAAAATGGTAATAAATGAGTAAATTTGAATTAACACATACTGGGAGACCAAGAGAAGATCAATTTCATCGGCCTCAATGAGATCGACAAATGGCAAAGCTTCCATCCCTGTGTGTCCAGGGTGAATTCCAATGTCGAGCTAAATATTTATATTATTTTATATTAACTATTGTTAAGATTATTATATAGATTTATCTGTTTTTCAATGGAACTAAAATCATCATCTTACCATTATTTTCTTTCCTTTGAATTCTAACATGATGCATGATCGTCCTACTTCTTGACCTGCTCCTCTATAAATTGAAATTTTAATTAGAAAAACAAAATGACTAGAAAAAAGCTTTTGTAAAATTATTTTACATTCAAGTAAAAATGCTAGATTTAACTTACAATGGTCTTATAATGAGCTGATCAGATTCTTCAGACGGCCCTGACACAACGTGAACTCGATTCATTTTGTAAAAGTACTTTAACTTATTTAAAGTTAAATTACTCGAACTTTGAACTCGAAAAGCAGACAAAAAGCAAGTTGCAGAGAATCAGATGCCGAAACTGTAAATTGTAAATGCTCAATTTCTTTGAATTTAATTCAGACACGCGCGTACACGCAGAGCTTACAATTGTCTCAATATGCCCACAATCTTGTGTCTGTATTTCTTTATGCTCACACTCAATTTCTTTATATGTGTATGACTGAATGATTGTAAATATGAATGCTCTGAATGCAAGTTGTAAAATAAACATTAGGTTGGAATTAAATAATAGATTAAACAGCAATTTTATATTGAAAATACATTTATTTAGACCAAAATTTTTAATAAAGAGTAAATTATACTCTTTATTGATTGATAAAATGCTATTTTCCATAATCATATATTGAGGGTTACTTTCATACTAAGTTACTGTTTTCGTTTGAAAATAGAAAGTTTATTGAGGTATTCAAAAATAAAGACAACAAAATTGATTTAATTGCGGATTTAATTAGCCAATTCAATTGTATATTAATTTGGCTGGTGGGTCCTTGAAGGTCAGTCTGGATGGAGGGATACGATACAATATGTCTTTCCTCATATCTCTATATGGTGTGTGGGTCAATCATGATCAATGGGGTCATTGGGGTCACTTTTGTGGCACCTTGGACTCCTGTGTTGAGCCAATTCCTTCCTAATGCCCGAATTATGGTTCATCAACCAAATGTAGGAGCTGAGGAACAAGCTGAAGATCTGAGAAACAAGGGTTGTCCTGGACGTTGGAAACTCTTCTTCCTCGAAACATCCTGCTCCCTACGATGGTTCTCGATTCCTTAATTGGCGTTTGACTTGTTAGTGGACTAACTGCATCTCTCTCATGTCAACTTTCTTTGGCTTCACTAACTCTGACTTGGCTGCAGTGAGCAATCCAAATTGGAAACTCACACAGCAGGGCTGCGGCTAACAAGAAATCAGATAAGCGGAATCGGATTAAATTTAAGTTTGCCCACACAAATTGCCAATTTTTTAAATTCTACCCCTTTCATTAAAAATTCCTAATTACCTAGGGAATTTAAATTTAATTAAACATTGGGCAAACTGTTTATCCGAATCGGATGATCCGATTATGGTTAGCCTTAGCCAAGGCTCAAACTCTGTTTCCCACTAATTTCAATTTGAAACTTTGAAATTGAAATTTACTTTGTCTTCAATAATAAAAATGTTAATACATATAATAATGTACTAAATAATAAAATCTTCAAAAATAACCACTTCTCATTATCATATTTAACTATTTAAGTGAGCAATTAGTGCACCATAGTAGGATTAATAGTTATCTTATATTTATTGTTTTTGAAAGGTTAACGGGCTCAACAAGGAAAAAACCATGTGGAATTTTTTCCACATCCACACATGTTAACTATAAATACTTCAACCGGGTACACTGTACAAGACTGTACAAGTGTCTAAACTTATATCTATATGGCCTGTACTATCAAGGCTGGATAGTGTTAACCAATGGATAAATCTAATTTTATCCAGCGGATAAATAAAACGCGTACTTCAATTGACGGATAGGCTTAACCATTTGATAAAACTTCAATAATTACTGGATAAACTATTCAACCATTTTTCACTGGATAAATCTTTATCCATTGGATAAATTATATTTTTAATTCAAATTCACATTAGTTCTTTTGCCCGAACCCTCCCGAACCCGGTCGCTTTAATACACGCTCGCCCTAAACCCCCCAAAATATATATTTTAAGAGCCCAACCCGCCCGAACACGAAATATCTAAAGTTTTAAAAACCCGACCCGACTGACCCGAAGCTTAAAATAACTCGCTCGAACCCGAACCGAAATAAGTATTTCAAAACCCGCCCGACCCGAACCCGTTCGAGTTCGGGGTAACACAAAAATATCGGGCGATCACTCGTAAAAGTAGGAATGTCAAAGGTGAGTGACAACTCCATAGGTCAAAATGTCACTCTCTTAAGTCTCGGTCCCGTCAATGCAAGGAAAATTTCGAGTTGTCCTTTTAAGGGCACCGCGCAACAATGTTCTTAGAATGTAGGGATTATTAGGGCGAGCCCAGAATCACTCACTCAAAACTTCCGCCAGTTTGTTACAAACAATTGTATTGAGTTGCGCGGAAATACAACACTGTTCAATGGTTAAATCTGTGGATAGTAATCCATAGGATAAATTGGCTCGAAGAGGTTTGGTAAAACAAGCAAATTTATCCTATGGTTAGTTATCCAATGGTTAGTAATATCCATAGGATAGTTATCCAATGGATAAGAACTATTTATCCAGCCATGATAGTACAAGCCATTAGGTTATTAGTCCCTCATTAAATTCTTTTGCCAAATAGACCTATGGTTCCGTAACTTAACATTAATTCTACTCAAATATGGATATGTTTGCAAAGAAAAGGACGCAGCACAACTATGCTAGCACTATGCTATTTACTACTACGTGGTTTATAAAAGGATTATTATTATACAATACTATCTACCTATTCGTCTTGTTTATAAGCATTGCATTTATTCTGTATGAAATGGGAGAAATGTGCAGGAGCCAAATGAAGTTTGTACGAAGTAATCTGAAGAGTCTACTACTGTCTACAGCCTAGTAGAAAGTAGAAAGCAATAATAATAATGACTTAATGACAATATGATTCTTATACATAGTGAGCTTATGTATAATTCGTTCGATATGTCTCGGTGAAACAAATGAGACCAGCTGGATCCCATTTGTTATTTCGCCGCCGAGGTTCACTTCATCCAAATGCACGTTGTGGTTTCCTTATATTATATTTTACACTATATGTTTAATGCACAGAAGAGCGAGATATTCCTCCAGTAGATATTTGAGTACTTATTTTCTACATTTTGCTGTTTGTATTTTTTGATGGTTAGTCTTATAGTTGGGTCGAGCATAAGGAATTGTGTTCCCCTCCTCATCAATTCCCCGTCGGGAGTGTGAAGTCATTTCCAACTGACGATTGGAGAAGGGGACGAAGGGTGAAGGAAATGATGACAACAAGTGAATTGAAAATCTTTCTCGCACCCACTCCTCATCTCCCCTTTAAAAACCTCACTGGGATGATATGAACTTCCTCTCATGCTCACATTCGCTTCAGTTCTGCCTCAGCTTCACTTCTCGCTCCTTCATATCTCATCCTTATCAAATAAATTCATACTTATTAATATTACATCTATGAATTTTTTTAAATACTTTTTATATAGTTTAATGGCTCAATAAGAATAAGTCAAATTCATTGTGCTGTTTTTAAAAAAAATTGACTAATTGTTAGTTAAATCACGTCAGTGGCTTAAGTTCATTACTACATTACATCAATTGAAATTTCGAGAATTGGATGATAGTAAACAATGTGAGTAATTACACACAGTGTTTGTTTTAAAGACATGAAAATAATTTAGGAGAGATTTCCGTTTGGGGTTTAATACGTGTTATAGTTTTTATCAAAATTTGTTTAAATTGGTTTAAAGACGCTTATTTGATAATATTTTTGTGAAACAAGTGACGTGCTTCAACAATAATATGAAGAAGTTGAGTAAATAAATGAAATGTTATCGGGTCCAAACGGCACTTGACATCTTATTGTTTCTATCCATCCTTCCACACCAATTCAGCATTTGTTTACTTGAACTCATTTTTTATAAACTGGAATTTGTCTGTTTTCTTGTCAGTCAAGACCCAAACGCCGCAATCCAAAAATCTCAAGTCTGAACTTTGGATGTAAAGAAAGGCAGAAAAGGAACAACGAATTTCCGAAAGAAATCTTACAATTCCCATTTATTCCTTTCTCAATTGAATAATTGAGGTATAAATCCCTCAACTTGTCATTGAAGGATGAAGGAGAATTGAAAGAATTTAAGGACTCAAAATGGACCTAAGTAGATTTGATTGTCAATGAGGTAAACAGGCCATTTGAAAATTTTCATCACATTATCATGCAAATCAAAAAAAACAATGATACAAGAACTCTAATCTACTTTTTAACCGATTAGATACAGAGAAAACACATTAAAATTAAATTGTTACATTATTAAACAACTTGAATTAGGTTCAAGTTTTGCAATTGTTGATTCAACAAGAGAAGGATTGTTTGCTTTATCTTGCTGTTAGCTTAATCTTCATTTATAATAAGTCACGAGTTTTTCGATTTTACGCATGTTAGAGAGGAAATGTTTTGCAAAAGTTGGGGATTTCCGGAGGAAATTATACCTAGTATTAATACAACTGACACCCAATTTGCACTGCTCGTAGCAGTGCAACCTTGATTTATAAAAAACTTTATTATAAAAAATAAGATAATTTGAGCATGTGTAAATAATTTGTTAAATCCTGTAGTTATCAGTGCGTGAAGAATATTTTAGCATTGTGGAATTCTGGAATTAATTATCGTATTTGAAAAATTGTGAATTTCAAGGAACTGACGTGAGGTCTGAAAGTTTCATTAGGACTGGAAGAAGGACGATGGTATGCCGAACAAGGAATACGATCAAATGGATCGCAAATGGAATTCTCTTCGCAATTGGTAATTTTATTCTCATCTTTAAATCTAATTACTCAAATAAATCTCATTTTGTATTTATTTTGGAGCCGAGTATTAATGATCTCAATTGCATATTCAGTGACCGAGTGTCTCATTGTAAAAGATGATTTGTAAAAAAGAGACATGGCTCATAAATCTAAACAAGGAGGTGTGGAGAAATTTAATGAGAATAATAATCACTTTTGACCACTGACAACTCCTCCAAGAGCTTGAAGCCCCAATGTCGAGACCTAGCCAATTTACGACAGAGAAGGCGAATCAGAAGGGAAAAAATTGTAAATGAGATTTGCACATTCCCCTTTAATAGCTATTAGGAATTCTGGGGATTTGGCGAGGATCACGACGATGTTATATGCATGCATGCCTAAAAAGAACAGCCTCGCCTTTAAGTGACTCCTAAAGTCGTTTTTGTTTGTATTAGAGATAGGAGCGATCTTTTCCATGAGAGGAATACTAAAGATATTCATATGCCCTTGTCTTAAAGCATTTATCGGTTTGTCCTGTGTAGTATGTAAGTTGTTCCATCATCATAAATGTTATGAAATAATAAGATAGGCTTAAGTCCAATTAAGGGTTATAAGGTGAATATAAGGTGAATGATAATCTCTATAGCTTGTAAAATTGTACAATTTGAACACCTGACTGGTTCCGAGTTTGTTAGGTTGAAAGCCTATAATTGGGTATAAAATTATTAAATTGTTTCATAGTTTTGATATAAGGAAAGGTTTTTTTTTATAAATTTTAGTCATCATAATTTTAAAACTCACAATCAATTTTTGAAAAAGATTGTAAATTAATATGAGTATACATATATATTTTGTCGTTATTAAAGTTTTTAATAACGCGTTAAAACAAAAGATTTGTTTCGTAAAAATTTGTCATTGAAAATTTTCCAAGTTCTTTTATAATGGTTAAAAGGAAAGATTTGCGTGGGCTGTTTGGATATTTTCAACTTTTGATGATGATTAATCTATCAAGTATTTAAAGAATGTGCATCAATTAATTAATTACTGTTCTCTTTGAATATTTTTGAGGAGCTTTCTTGAAATAAATTGCCTTTTGAAGTGAGTTGAGCAGATGTGGAAGGTTTTTTAAAAGTACATACTCATTTGAGCTTGTAATAAACCGAGGATTAATTATTTAAACTTTGAGCATTAAAGTTTCATTGCTCACTCACAATCAGCAGTTTTGGAGAAACATCAAAAGGAACTTACATTTCCTCTAATTCACTTTTTTAGCAAGTAACTTGCACAAGAACAAGATAAAGTTTCAATATTTCGCTTGTGGTTCAAGTTCAATTAATTATATATTGTAGATTGTAGAAAAGAGAATATAAGAGTAAACATTATATTCAAAAGATAAATTACATTTTTACTTTTCAGAAACATGCATTCTGCTTATGTTCTTTTAACATTAAAATAAAAATTACTTAAACTTATATTATAGACACACTATACTTTCAAACACACTCGTGATATGTTATACTTTATGTATTATCTTACATGCGCGCTACATTAAGTTCATTAATTACAACGAGCCTTAAAAGCTCAAAAGTTGCTCGAATTGCAAGAATCAAGTAATGAACTCTCCAATTTGATCCTTTGATGCGATAAGGGTAAAAGTTCTAAAAGATGGTTATAGTGTAACACTCTGTAATGTTATTGCTTTAAGCATGCTATTTACTATTTGTGATGTCATTTAGTAAATTGAACTTTATATTATTTGTGATTTTAAAAATGTGGGTAAAATTACGTATGCAGTTCCAAGTATTTAGCAAGATTTAAATATTTTATATAGGCAGTGTAAATGCTTCAATACCTTAATTAATTAGTAAGAATTTTAATCATGTGGAAATACTAACATGCAACTCTTAAGAATGCAAGTATGTATTTAAGATCTATTAAGATTCATTACTCGATACGCATACAATCTTTTACCTATTTCTTTTTAATCTGGAGAAAAAGACTTTTCCTTAATTCTTCAACACGTTCATGGCATTCATAAAATTGATGTAAAAAAGATCTTAAAGGTCACAATTACATTTCTAATACATTCTTATAGCGTTGTTCATAAATGAAATAATGAGGATTAGTATTTAAAAAAATCGTTAAAAACATTCTAAACCTTCATTTTATGTTTTAATTGTCGCAATGTGACAAACAATAAAAAAATCTTGTTTTCTATTATGTTTAAACACGCACATTGACTGAACAACTAATAAGAATCAAAAGTCTTATAAAGACTTCGCTTTACAATTGACATTATTTGTTAAAACTTTTAAGCCTGTGTCGATGTCTAAAGTCACGATTTTTTGCATAACCTAGTGGAACATGACAGTGGGTTTTATTTTCTTATGTCTGAAATATTTTTATTTGAAAGACAAATAGTTAAACATTACAAATTTATTTTTTAAATAAAAAAATTATATTTGCTTGCACTCCTCTTTTAATTCAATATAGATATTTATATGCTACTCTTAGAATTCATATAAAAAAATTTTGCTATACAAAACACAAATCATTTGTCAACACCTTGACACTTGACTATTTGACAAATAAGATTAGGATCTGATTAATAATACAATAAACGTTTTAAATTAAATTATATCTACTATACAAGTTATTAAATTACACTTTGTGTAGTTATGTAATTAACCTATTTTAAATAAGATGTAAGTAGTTAATTTATTCTAAATAAATGATGTGCATAAATATTGATTATTTCGATACAAAAGTGTAAATAGTCAAAGTGACTTCTAAATACTTCAAACTGACTTTATTTGCAAAATAAATTAAAATGCCTACGTCAAAAATGAAGAAATAAAGATGTATGAATTGACTAATGATCAAGTCGAAATGCTGATGTTGAGCGTTATATAGAGCTGTTTTTCTCATTACCAAATTTAAAAAAGTATGATATAATGCACGTATATGGATTTGTGCGATTTTTATTAATGGAATATTTTGTATGTGCTTGAATACATGTGTGAAAAGATTTATCATTTTTGATTCCGAGTTGACGTAGCACTGCGAATGTGGAAATGCGGCAGAGATAATTCAAGGTCTTTTCTCTTGAATTCATATTACTTTTTAGTTGGACTTGTAAAGAGCTATGATTTATAACTCATTTATTCATCTGTTCTTCACAATCCCTCAATAATCAAATGGTCAAAAAAACCCTGATTTAAATCGTGTTGAGGTGTGCTCGATGTGTCAGCTCGTTCATAATATGATTAGTTGTGTTCAGCACTAACATCTCAATAATCTCAACAAGTTTTTGGAGACTCCAAAGAAGAGCAAATTCAAGTTTTTCTATAAACTATGAATTTACATTCTACATAATACTCCATATTGTACTAAAGTACTAATATATTACATCAAATAAGCTAGTGCAATATTCTCGCCATGGTTTAGAAACCGACAAACCGAGTGTTTGCAAGTGCGTGTGTGTTGGCCATGGCAGTGAATGGTTTTCATTACCAAATTCATTACCCCGCTCATTGTCAATTGAGTCTCATACGTATATGAACGAGGGTTGTTTTCAATCAAGTGATTATTCATATTCATTGGGTGTATGTTGATATAACACATGAGGATATAATGGAGTCAAAAATTGAGCCATTCGACATGCGGCTCCGGATATCTCCAGACAACTTTACGATCCTTTCACCCTCTTATGCCAAAAATAAAAGAGATTTAAAGCGAAAGGCCCTCAATGCCCTTCGTTGCCTACTTCCACCCAGAAGGAAGAGAAGAAAAATAGCAAGTCTCTTAATAGCCCCATTCACTTTAATACACGCCACTAAGATCTCGTTATATTTAACACTTTTCTCAATGTTTAGCTCTTAAGTGATGAGGTTTTTAATGATGAAATTAATTATTTTGATTATTATGAATTGCAGTTATCCTTCTGCTAGTGGTATCTCTTTTGAATTACGTCAATTTGAAATTCCCTACTTTGAAATGTGAAGGGAATGCGACGACAGACACGAGTATTCAGCACAAGTTCAATGGAGATACCGTGGGGACGATTCATCTTCTCAGTGGCGTTTTGATCATCCCTTTCATTCAGGTAAAAACCAAATAATCTTTATTTTACTTTTCTAATTATTTAATAAAATCTATATTAATGAAACATAGTTAACAAAATGTTATTTAGTTGTTTTTAATAACTTATTTTCTATATTTTAAAGATGATAATAACAGAATGGTTTTACAATAATCTTGAAAAGAATCCCTACGCCTATAACTATAATGCCTCCCTGGGAGAGAGCAGATGGAAAAGAACTTTGTTCTATGCAGGCTATTGGTATAAGGTTAGTTTTAATAAAAATAATTAGCATTATACTTTTTAGTATAGTGGAATTAAACTAATATGAATTAAAATGTATCAAATTAAGGATTATTTACTCGGATTCGTCTGCACGCTCTTCGTAACAGAATTGGGGAAAACTGTGATGAATTCTCCAAGGCCCCATTGGGTTGACACTTGCAAGCCTAATTTCACAGGAGAAGCTTGTAATCTGGGGTGAGTATTTAAGTAAATAATTAATTTAATTAAAATTAATCAGGGAATAACGATAAAAAAGTTGAAAGGTTAAAGAAAAAAGACAAAAAAATTTATGCGCTATCCCGGAATCGAACCGGGGTCGACTGCTTGGAAGGCAACCATGCTAACCATTACACCAATAGCGCACTTATAGAAGTAGCCTCTTTATTTCAGCTACTTCTGTTCAGAAGAATTCACAAAGTTACAAAATGGGAATTGATGCACGAACGTTAGTGATGATCTTTACAACCCTTTCAACAAAAATAAGATAAAGTTCATCTTTAGCCCATTCATTACTTCAATCAAAAATATAATTAAAGTTGCGGAAATGAGTTAAAAACGATTTATTGCTTAATTCAAAATAAGATAATATATGCGGTTCCTTTTATCATGTATCTCTTTTAATAAATTAATGATGTTATTGCAGTAAAAATTAATCAGTGTTCGTATTAAGTATTTACTCATTCTATTTTGATGAATAAAAAAGATTATATTTTGTTTTTCAGATGGGTGAGCAGCTACACATGCACAAACAAGGACGTGTCAAGATGGAGACTCGTCGATGGTCACAAATCGTTTCCTTCAGGACACGCGTCTCTTGCCTTATATGCTGCTCTTATTATGATTGTAAAACTCGTGTAAAATTCATGAGTCGATTATAAAATGAGCTTTTTGGGTTTTAGATTTATCAACACAATAGGGTCAATATGAAGAAATTAGGGCCAGTCGTCCTCTCTGTACTTCATATTACATGGCTGTCATGGGCATTGCTGGCCGCCTTGTCTCGTGTCGCTGATCATCGACATCACCCTATTGATATAACGTAAAGTTTCATTTATTTCATTTTACATTTTATACATTTTTTAAAAACTTAAATATCTTATTAAATAATTGTTATTTTTAAAAATTAATATTACTTAATCGGATTTTAATTTTTAATAAGTAACAAAAATTAGATATTTATTTTTTTATTTAATTTATTCTCTAGCATTGGAGGAATTTGGGGAATCATCAGCGGGATTCTCACAGCATTGTTCATGAGCAATACCTTTGTCTACCGAAAGGAGTCAAATGGAAATAACAATTATTCAGGACCAAAGAGCGTCTCCAATGGAGGAACCATCGTAATGGAAGGATTCTGTCAACTACCAATGAACGGAGGAATTCCAAGAGTTCCGCAAAATGGACCCATTGACGATCGTCACACTATCAGACGTCTCCTCTCAGCCCAATCAAATATTACGCAAATGAGTGAAATATGTGAAGATGACGAAAGAGTTTGAAGAGGTGACATGTGAAATCTTTCATGCCAAAGGAGAATAATAATTTTAACAGAGACTACGAAAGGATTGTATTTTTTAGCCTAATTAGATTTAACAATTTTAGAAACCTATATTGTGAGATTTAATTTTAATGAGTGAGTGTGAACATACATAGAAAATAATTAATCACAAAAAGTAATATATAGTGTTAATGAATAGTTCATTAAAGTCTGATTATTCATTTAATAGCCATTATTTCCAAATACCAATAAATAACTTGATGATATTGGAGTATTGGGATTTCCCTAGACTTAATTTAATTACTTTAAATAACAAAAAGGTTTTAGGAATAGGAAGAAATTTAACTGTAACAAGGTTAAGCATTAAATTATTCAATGGACATACTCGTAAAAGTGCTCATCAATAACAAATATACCATTTTGTATTATATTGTATAGGTAGATAGTAAAATAATTAAATTAGGATTTTTGACTTATTGAATAAAAGTTGAGTTTATTTCAATTAAAATGCCATATTTATTAAGTAATTGTGTTTACTTCGATGAATTAAAGTTGGGATGGGTAATTAGGGAATTCGGTAGCTGCGGTTGCCGGACTGTTCTTGTTCCTGGGGCGTCTTTCTCATATGGTGCACCAAACACCATGGTGTTTAGAGAGGTTCGAGTCCGTAATGTTCAGCGCAACCCTACATGCTTTCTGCGTCGTATTATTTTAATTTATTTGGGATTGAAATATTAAAAATAAATTATTTAGCTAAGATAGTTTTCGATTAATCGTTTCATTAATCTAGATACTAGATCTTCAGAGAAATTATCTTACTTATTGTTAATTGGCATTTGCATACCTTATTATGAATTTCGATCGATTTCTTACTTCGCTTCATTTCATATTCAGATTTACAATAAGAGTCAGGAACGTTTAAAACAGTTTCCGTTGCACTCAATAAAGGATTTTCTTGTTGATCTTTATAGCCTTTGTAGTCTTCCACTCTTTTGACTCCACAGCATCTCTGTTAGTTAATTATTCAAATGTTAAAAGTACAAATTTTTTTATAATAGTTAAAGTATTTAAAAAATATTTATTTAGCATATTTTATAAATTCGAGTTTGCTATGTAATCATGTGAATTTTTCTATTATAAATGAGGAAAACGGCCATTGAGATCATTGAGGCTAAGAAGACAAGGAGAAAGTACTGAAGGAAAAGCATATGAAAGCCTCTTTCTTGCAAAGTGCTTAAAGTTCCCATGTTCAAGAATGTCTAAAACCAACCTTCAAGAAAGGTTGACCTAATAGTAACAATCCAACTTAAAATTATGCAAATTTAAAAATTAATCAAGTATCCAATATAAAATAAATATGAAACTTTTGTGTAAGCATTTTGAATTACGATTGAGAGAATGGACCATGTCTTCCCAGTACGCAATTTTGCCATAATTAACGATTAATTAATTTGGTAATGAAATAAATAATTTAAATTAAAACTACAGCTATTTTCACAGAAATAGATAAGTTTTTGGAGGTAATTGATTCTATGACTTACTTAAAGGCTAAATGGGAACGTAAATATCTAATTGAAATCAATGAAGATGGTGATTGATGAAGAGCATGAAAGATGAAACCTGCTGTTAATTGATTGATAATTTAATAATTAATTTTTTAATCAAAAATCATGTGAAGAGAAGTCATGTTTGGACGAATCGTAGTTTTTGTCGGAGAAAATTTCACTTGGTTGTTCTTTCACCAATCCTACCACGTTATTTTCATTGTCTCTTTTGAGATTTAATAGAGAAAGACGAGATCTTAGGAGGCGAGAGAAAAATGCTGATTCCCGATTCCTGGCATTTAAAAGTTCTCCCTGGGGCCCAACAGGGTAAACAATGACGTCGTGGGGGTTGATGACTTCCATTTCTCTTCGTGCCCTCCGATATTCAAAGTTGAGGAAGAAGATGAGAAGGATTATGAGGAAACAATGAAACAAGGGAACTCCAAATACAATTTGGTAAATAACGTAAACTTCTGGCATGCTCTCACGAAGATCACTTAATAAACATCCCTATAACAGAATTTCAATATAAAATATGATTTTAAGTTTTAATATTCTTAACAAAAATATCATTAATTACATTTTAAAAATTGTTAAGATTCTCTTATTGTATTTTCAATCAATTCAGTATCTATAAACATTAACTTTAAGATGGTAAATTAACTAGTTAAATTCAGACTCACTTTATAATTGACATATGGAGAACTATGATGAAACTCGCCGTTCTGAAATGTACCGTTTTTACAAGCCTCTTCAGTCACATTACTTTTACAACATGATGGGGGTATTCGATACTCGGTGGCATTTTTCTTCTCATAGTCTTTGTATCCATTTATCCCACAGCAGTCCTGTTGTAAACGCAATTTTCAGTAATTAAATTAATTATAAGAATTAGTCATTAATATTAGTTAAAAATTATGATTATAATCATTGAGTTTAATACAATAAGAATATCCAGCGCACCAAGGATTTAGATTGAAGAAATTGAATAAATGTCGACGCTCCTCCGGTTCTTTCATATTCTTCTAAGAAAAATCCTTCAATTTTAGCTTTAGTTGGATCTTTAATGAATTTTGATGTCGCGAAGCAGCCACAGATCAAAGCAATGACAAGTAAACTCTGGCACTTTGAAACGAATATTAAATAAAACAATAAAGGAATTTAAAATTGACTTTATTAAAATTATGTTAAATGACATAATTTAAAGGTTTTAAAGGTTTATTAATAAATTAATTACGAAAACGAGTGGAGGGACGGATGTAATTCCCCGTTTGAGAATATAGAGTCCAGGAAGGGAAGCGAAGACGACGAGGAGGTTGTCAGAAATAAAGAGGACGTAGGCGGAGACTTGGTCGTGAGTCAACGGTCCTATGATGTTATACAAGACCCAATAGGATATTGCAAAAAATAGTGAAATAAACTAAATATACAATTAACGAAATAAATATTTAGCCCAAACTGCATATTAATTATATAGGAAGTTAACAAAAATAACACTATAATTATTCGAATGAATTCAATAAACAGTTTGTACAATATTGCATTATTTTTTATATGATTTTTGAAAAATATTGTCATTTTTACTGCAGAAAGTGGAAAGATAATATATCCCGGTTTTCTGCACTTCATTTTTTTTCAATTAAGGCTCCTCAACATCTCGCGACAAACATCTCACCTCTTCAACTCATCTTTATGGCACGGCTGTTTGTAAATGGTATAAAAGTAACACAATTTTTTTCTAATACGAAAATCCAACTAGAAAAGTTGATTCAACATTTATTAAAGTTTTATAATAAATGTGACTTAAAGTCATGGAATATTTTGCATTTATTTCTAAGCAGATTGAGTGAAACATGATAATGGATATAAAAGGAATGTCAGTAGGGTGAAAGTATAAATAAATGAGAACATGGGATGAATTTCATTACAATGTGAAAAATCATAATTGAAAGCACAGTAATTGTGTAGTAAGCCTAATCGTCAATTGAAAATATTTAAGACTAAACAAAAAAGAATTACTCGCTGCTTTCAAAATTGTTGAAATGTTCTCTAAGGACGATTCCATATTTCAATATGAAATTCTTCCTTGCTCTTTTCTTTCTTCTCTCGTACACAGCAAAGAAATAGTCGTTGCGCCCTCTTATGTGTTCAAACTTTTTATTGACTTCTCGCCATTTGTCTTTTTTATTCACTTCAAGTTGTTCATGCTTATGATGTTCGTTATAATAATCCTCATCTAACCCTGGTAGTTCTTCGTCACTCACATAGTCTTCGTCGATCAGACTGATAGCTATATTAAGTAATTACAATCAATTAGTTGATTTCAAATTAAGCAATAAAACCAAGGTTTAAAATTAGTAATATTATATTTTTCTTAGTTTCAATATTTTCTTTTCAACTTACTCTACAGTACAATAGAATTTAGTTATTAATAGTTTCTTAAATACTTACCTGTTGGATCTATTTTGTCAATAATGGTGACATATGCATCTTTTAAAACATCAAGATCCTTCGAATCAGATGAAATCATTGATCCAGTCTTTTTCTAATTAAAAGGAAAACTTTTAATTCACATTAACAGTTTAATTAACTTTGTACATTAGAAATATGAATTTTGCAGTATTTTAAGCTATTACGGGCTTTTTCTTGCATATGTGATCAATGACCATAAAAAACATGAAAAGAACCATACTGAAAAGAATTTCCAATTATAATAATTTTATATTTAAAACATTAATGATTTATAAATTAAATGTAAATCATATAGTAGATTTACAACTCACTACAATATTCCAAAACCAATAATCATTCCACAAATGAAAACGATCATTTCCACCAAGATTCCTTCCCATTCTGTCGCCTTCAGTAAGCTTCAATGATTTAAATATAATGATGTGTAAAAATATATTAGTAATTAAATCAAATCCATTATTTGACCAATATGCGAGTATTAAAGTAACATGATTAATGATTAAATGTGAACACATACAACGCATGAGTCAACTTTCCGAAATTCTTGGCCATAATTTCAGATCACTAAATTGAAATCTTCTTATAATATAATGAAGTCAAAAGAATTAATTTTTATTAAAATTGTATTATTATGCATATTTTTATTAAATGAATTGGGGAAGAAATGTCAATTTTATTTCTTGTAAAAACTAATTTATAAAACATGTATATAAAAATACTACTATGGGAAAATTAATACTCTCTGAATACCCAGTTACAGTCATACAGTTTTAACTATCTTCTAAGTAATATAAGGAATAAATTTTGTTGCTATGAAAATATGTCAAATGTATTAAATGCACTTTGAATAAATTGGAAAAAATGAGTAATTTCTTGGACTTTTCTAAAATGGCTCAAGTTTATAAAATTCGGTATTCGCTCCAAGAAAGAGTTTGAAAATAGTTTGTAGAATAATTAATCAAAGATTTCCCAATCTTGTTTCATGTTCATCTACACTTAAAAGCATAATTCCCATTGAGAGGTTCAATCGTGTTAGGTTAAATTCTGAACAGCGGCTCTATAAACGTCTTCAGCAGAGCAGAGTAATTCGAGCATCTTAATTAAATCATATTAATCCAGTCACATGATTTAGAATAACAAATCGAGTTTAAAATCAAAATAATTATAGTAACAAGATAATTCTTTTTGCAAGATATTTCCTATATTGCGTATAAGATGAGACAAACTGTTATAAGATAATTGAGAAGGAAGCGACTGTGGCCTACAAAGATCCCCACCTGACCTTTTTTATTTTCATGGGAATGTGGGAAAATTACCCTGAAATCGCTAAAGTGTTAACTATTAAATGATATTTGATCAAATTATACTTTTCTTCATAAAATCATATTCGTGAATTTATTATGAGAATTTTTCTAATACGCGAGATTTCAAGATACTGCTAATCCAAAACAAATTGATAGGGGCAAGCGCGCGAAATGGGTGTAACAGAACCACCGGTTCACCTAAGTGAAGAAAGGCGACATTTATTTAAAATATAATAAATATAATATAAATGCATAATAAAAATTACAATAATCTGCGTATTAATTACCATTGTTTAAAATAATACTAATTTATAATAAGTAAACATAATTATTAATTATTTAGCTAATTATATTCGCGTATGCTGATTACGAATCTGAAGTTAGTTATGTCGCTCGTATAAAATGACAAAGTTATAGACTTTTAAATTGAGAAATTTTTGCGATGGCAGTGAAACGAGCAATTTTAGAATACTTTGTGACGTTGTGACATTAATTATTAAGTTTAGAGTTATAATATAATGTTTAACATAAATAGTAATGCCAAATTGCTAACTTAAGCTAAAAGGTTATGCAGCTTATTGTGTGAAAATGAGAGAATGAAAGAGAGAGGAATGAATGAAATTAAAAGGTCAGAGGACAACTTAAACGAGATTTATTTTCTCTTCATAAAACAATTACAAAATCCTTTCCCTTTTACCCTATTTTACGATCCAGAAAACCTCGGTTTAAACAAAAAAATAAACTTATGTTTACAAATAATGATGTTTAAAATGGGGGGTACTCGCGTTCCAAGTCGTAACCCTCGTAACCGTCTTATCTTTGTATAACAGATCCCCGTAACCTTATTATATACGACTCCAGCGCACCTTTCAAAAACTCCCGTCTACTTCCATGCTTTAACTCTGTTAAGTTACGACTCGTATGAGTAGGGATTCTGGGGTCTATTATAATACAAGCTTACGCGGTAACACGTTACGAAGATAAAACGATTACGAGGGTTACAATTTGAAATCGAGTACCCCCAATATGTTTTACCTATTTGATATATTTATGCATAAAGACAAATTGTTACTTTTAAAGGCTACATTAATTTCTGGAATTGAAGTATTTTTATATTTTAATTCTTTGATTAGTAATTGTCGTTGCTAAAAGTATAAGATGATCCTGTTCTAATTCTTGGCAAAATATTTCCGCCATGAGGCTTTGTTGGGACTCTCGGTTGCGAGTTTCTCAACCTAGTTTGATGATCTAAGTCATTTGGATCTGCTCTAATGCTATTTCGACGACTGCTGTAATCATGATAGGCGACCGTTTCCATACTCGAAGTTCGTTTAGCTCTCTTAAAGATTATGACCGTTGCGAGGCCAAAAATGGCTACGACGATCAAAGAGGAAATGACAATAATTGCAATTAAAAATGGAGAATAGTCTTTTCCGTCACCATTTTCAGGCAATTCTGTGGGCACGATTTCTTTCTCGAGGTAAAGCTCAAGGCTTTCAATTATGGCCATTCCGTTTTTTTTATTCATGATAAATTCAATCTAAAATTTAGTTACAAAATTAATAACGATTGACGCATAAAATGAAACGTTAATAATAAATAAATATATATCATTTCAAAATACGTGCATACTTTTATATAATTATTATCTATTTTAAAAGACAATTTACGTTTTTCAAGTTTTCTACTTCTCTTTCAAGGAATCTCCAAGCGTTTGACGGCGAAGATTCCAAATCTCTGAATTCTTGAATATTGTTCACAAAATCAACTGTTGCACTTCCCGAGGTGAAAATTTTTAATTTATAATTTTTCACCAAATAATTATTGGACTTGAAGCTGAACTTGCATGTACCACTAGAGCAGGGAGACCAAAAGCCTTTTCCATCCTGAGGAGCTCCAGTAAAGTCACATTCGGTAATATTTCCATAGCTTTCGCCATAATCACAGTTATGTTCATATTCACCATAAGGAACATTTTTTAGTTCTTCTTCAGTTCCAACAGTTTCATTTCGAACAGGTGGAGGTGTGGGGGTTGTCTCTGGTGTCTTTAACGTTGTTGTCTCTGGTGCCTTTGACGTTGTTGTCTCTATTGGCTTTAGTGTTGTTGTCTCTGATGTTGGCGTTGTGGTTGTTATTGTCGTCGTCGTTGTATCAGTTGAAATAGTGCTTTCAGTGGAAATTGTTGAATCCGTAATGGTACTACCTGTCGAAGATGCATCTGTACTACCTGTCGAAGATGCATCTGTACTACCTGTCGAAGATGCATCTGTACTACCTGTCGAAGATG